>PVJO010003038.1:24957-130690 GCA_004026905.1 Hystrix cristata
TTCCTGGCGGCTTCTTTTGGTGGGCTTGTATAACTGCCTGGCGGGCTTCTTCCTGGAACAAAGAACTTCCCGGCACAGGGTCATAAAAAGACAGACACACGTGACCACATCCTGGAGCTTTTGCAGACACAAGTGACCGCATAAAGAACTTCACATTCTGTACAAGTTTATCAGTGTGTTGTGCCTTTTCAGTGCCACCCCCACCCCAGGCGGGTCGCCCCTCTCCAGCAAATCCATCACCCAGACACACCTAGAACTGTGCTAAAACGATGTTAGGCTTTTCCTATTCCAGTTGACACCACAATTAACTAACACAGGTAGGGATACCAGAACCCAAAAGGTTCAAACTCGTTGTTTTTAAGGCTATTTCTCATTTTTGTGCTCTGTCCGCATCTGCCTACTCATGTCTACATCTCAGAATTTTCCAGTAACTGTCTTTGCATTCTCTCCAGGTTTTATTACTGAGTGAGTGGGAAATAAAAAATGGTACGTCTTCCTCATCTCTAGACTCTGAAAGATATATTTTAATGTTACAGTTTTAAGGGAAAAAAGGGGGGGAAATGGAAGAGAATAAATGTGCCAATTATTTGATACATTTATTAGTGTAAGCTTACTTGATCATTCACAACCTGGATGGGTGTTCTGAGCGTATCGGACTTAGAAATTGCGTGGTTGGGTCGTTAAGTCACTGTCCTGCGGCTACTGAAGGTTCCTTCTGCATTTGGGGCGTTATTTCCTCCTGGGCAACACTGAATGATGCCCCTGGTCAAGTCAGGTATTTTTCCTTTCTCTTAGTCAGGTATGGATCTCGAGGAGATGTACAACAGGGTGAAGATGAAGTGGCTGCCTTCTATTTCATTTTTTAAAAATATATGCAGAGGGGCCTCGCTATGGGAAAAAAATCAGCAAAGTAAACACTTTCTTTCATTTTTTCTTTGTATCTTCGCCTGTTAGGTTTATTACTGACAGTTTATTACCTGAAAAAGAAGATCAACTCAGTTAGGAAAATGCATAAATTAAGTCATAGAATGTTATGGATTGAATTTCATACCACCAAAGTTCATGTGTTGAAATCCTAACAATGTAATATTTTTAACGGGGTCATGGCAGATACAGTTAGCAAGCTGATTATTAATAATAGTGTAGGCTGGTCCTTTAATATGATATGATCGGTGTCCTTTTAAGAGGGAGAATTTGAACACAGACCTTACACAGGGAGACTATCATGTGAAGACAAAGGTGGAGATTGGAGTGATGCCAGGTAATGCCAAAGATTGCCAGCAAACCACCAAAACTTGGAAAAAAGACATGAAATAGACTCTTTTGTAGCCTTCAGAAGGAACCAATACTGATGGTAGCTTGATCTTGGACTTCTACACTGTGAAAGGTAAAACAACAAATTCCTGTTATTTAAGTCATCCAGTTTGTGGTACTTCGTTACACAGCTCTAAAAACTGAAATTCATTTGTATGCAAACAATCGAGATTTTTTGTTAAGTGCAAAATGAGATCTTTTCAGAATCATGCTATATCCTGTCAAAAACAGTAACAGATTATAGATAATAAATCGTTGTCTATCTTAAAAGTCGATATGCAAAAATGGCTTGAAGGTAGTTAGCAGAAGAATTCTGAGATCTTGATGCTGCCCCAGGCAAAAATAAAATAAAGCAAAGTAAAATAAAAAGTTTGTTTTACTCACGCATACCAACCCATGTAAAGGAGCTGGCAGGACATGATCACTCGCGCTAATAATTATATCCTACATGGGGACAGGCCACAGCTGGTGCTGGAGAAGCCTCAGATTACACAGGGGGATGGCACAGGAGCCTCTGAGTATCAGGAGCGTATGTGGCAAGGGAGGCGTCAGGGGAAACTTAATAAGTTAGGAAAGTAAATGCTAGAAGCAGTGTCCAGATGGATGAGATAAAGGCTTTATACAATAACATTAAAAATATTCTAGCAAATGTTGCTGGCTTTTATTAACCTTCATATTAAAAAGTGACTGAAGAAAATCACAAGAAAAATATAGTCCACCTTTTAGTGGTTTCAGGGTCTCAGGGAAACATCTCCCCTGCAGATACCTATATTAAGTTAGTGAGACTAACAAAGACAATCATTCAACATCTCTGGGGCTTAATCAGAAGGCTTACAACTAATCAAGAACCATTTATGGCAAACTGAGAACAAGTTAGTCAATAAAATTATGGCAACTCACTGAGAACTGGGGGTGGCTGAGCCATCTGGCTGGGAACCAACTCGCTTCTCTTGGCTCTACCTTGTAGAAGAACTGCTCCCCTGGCCTCTGCAGCTTAGTTGCTTCGGTCCGTCTCTCCAGCTCCTGGGAGGAAGAGCGCCCCTAGGTGCTTTTGGTAACCCTTGAACATTGGAAAGCCTCTTTCCCCAGCTCTCCTCCGACTACCATATAGGGAGGATCTGGGAAGGGTGACTGTGCAGGTCCATGTCACGGGGAGGCTGCTCCTGGAGGCTAGAGCAACCAGTGGTGTCTCCCAGGCTTTTAAGGCAGAGAATCTGCTTCAGGTAGATTTGGCAGCTAGTGGACATTGGTCCATCACATCTTCTCTGATAGGCCACGGTGATCAATAGCGGGTGGTATGGCAGGAGCAGCGTTAGAGTGTCAGTTCCCTTCCACCAGTGCCACCACACACTGCTCTTGCTGCATAGAGTGGACCTGCATGAGGCTACAGGCAGGCTGCAAACCTTACCCCTCTCCATCTGGGTCCTCAGCCTTGGTGCACAAATGCTTTTTCATCAGGGAGAGCAACTCTCTGCTCTTGACAAAGGGCCTGCGATCAATGAGATCAGGCTCTGGAACCATTTATGCTCGGGCTTTGTTAAAAACAATATGTTATTCAGCCAGCAATTAATGGGACTTAATTGCTGGGTGTGACAACAAGAGGTGCAGACAAGCCAGAAGCTCAATAATATGAGGACAAGAGACACTCAAAAGAACACAGCTAAACTTAGTCACCTCGGTGGGCAGGGAATCTGCATGAATACCCAAGGCTGTGCCCTGGGGGGAGCGATTTCAGAGGCTTCCATTGTGGAGGAAATAGTCTCTACTGAAGCAGGGCACAAAGACAACAGGGAGACAAACAAAACAAAAGGTTGGTTCTTTGGTAAGAGGAATTGAGAAATTTTAGCTAAACTGATAATAGAAGGTAAAAAGACCCAGCTTACTAACATCAGGAAGTAAGCAGCACCACTATAGACTTCACTATATACAGAGATGTCATGGTTATTGGGAAACACTACGAGCAACTGAATGCTGACCAATTAGGTCAGCTAGATAAACAAATTCCTAGATAGCCACAAATTACTAAAACTGAATCAAGAACAAGTAAAGAATCTGAACAGACCTGTAACGAATAAAGAGACAGCATTAATAATTTATCAACTTCTCACAAAGCAAAGCCCCCAGCGAAAAGTCTTCACTGATGGAGTCTACTAAACATTTAGAAAGGAATTCACACCAGCCCTTCACCTTATCTTGCAGAAAATAAATTGTGACTATTTTTCTGCTCATTATATGAGGTCATAGTGCTGTTACCAAAACCAGACAAAGATATCACAAGAACACAAAGTTATAGGGCAACATCTCTTATATATATAGTTGAAAAATATGCACCAAAATACTAGAAAACTAATCTAGTAGAATTTTTAAAATATACACTTTGGCCAAATGGAATTTGTCCCAGAAATGCAAGGACAACTTAACATCCAAAAGTCAATGTATGACATAGTATTGATAGGGTAAAGAACAAAATAATATGATTATGTTAAATTACATTATTTTTAGAATTATTTAAATTCCTTACCTGATCACTATTTTAAATTCTGTATCTGTTAATTCCAACCTCTGTGCCATGTTGTTGTCTATCTGACAGTTTGGCAGTTCCTAAAAATGTTA
The DNA here is from genome assembly GCA_004026905.1 of Hystrix cristata. Taxonomy (NCBI): domain Eukaryota; kingdom Metazoa; phylum Chordata; class Mammalia; order Rodentia; family Hystricidae; genus Hystrix; species Hystrix cristata. The sequence continues at coordinate 28,885 of PVJO010003038.1, forward strand.
AACATAACATTCCCATATTATCCAGAATGTTTACTTTCTGGTCTATATCCAAGGGAAATGAAAACATTTATCTACAGAGAAACTTGTTCATAGCAGCCATTTTATAATATACAAAAGTGAGAACAATATAAATATCTATCAACAAATGAATGGATAAATAAATGTGGTATATTATTTCGCCATTGGGAAGGCAGAAAACATCTCTGCCTCCAAGATATCTGTGTCCCAATTCTAAGATTCTAGGAATTGAATATCTTATCTTTTATGGCAAAGGATCTTTGCAGATGGTGTTAAGATAAAGATTTTGATGACAAGATTTTCCTGGGTTACCTGGGTGAGTCCAGTGTAAACATGTTCAGGGGCTTCAAAAGTGGAAGAGAGAGAGATGGGGGGGTGTGATGTGGAAGACTGGTTGGAGTTACCACCTTGCTGGCCAGGGTGCTGGAGGAAGGGCACCAGCCAAGAAATGTGGGCTACCTCTAGACAATGGTGGAAAAGGGAAGACATGGGTCCTCCAGTAGAGTCTCAAGAAAGGGAGTCAGATGTGCTGACAACTTGATTTTAATTTTTAATCCATGTTGGACTTCTAATTCATAGGACCATCAGGAAACACATGTGTGTTGTTTTAACACACACATCTGTGTCTTAGTCCATTTTGTGCTACCATAATAGAAGCACACAGGCTGAGTCATTTGATAAGAACTGAACCATCTCTCACAGATCCGGAGATGAAGATGTTCAAGATCGAGGTGGGAGTGTCTGGTGTCTGGTGAGGGGGTTTCCTGTGTTCTCTCACCCTGGAAGGCAGAAGGGCATGCCGGCCAAGTGCGGCTGCCTGGAGTTCCTTTTCCACAAAGATCTTGGCCTCGGTAACGAGGGAGGAGCCTCCTGGTCTACTCAGCATTTAAAAGCCCACCTCTCGAAGCTTCCAGCACTAACAGAGTTGACTTTAAGCTGTAGCAAGTATTCACAGAAAGCTAATACCACAATAATAAGAACGGAGTATAAACCCAGACTAACAGACAAAATTCGAGAACACTATGCTAAAAAAAAAATCAGTTACAAAAGACCCTATATTGAATGATTCATTCACACAAAAATGTCCAGAATAGGCAAATCTGTAAAAATAGAATATAGACCAGTGGTTTCTAGGGGCCGAGAGACAGTGACAGAATGAGGAACAATGCATATAGGATTATTTCTAGGAGCAATTAGAATATTCTAAAATTAGAGTGCAGCAATGGCTGCATATTTCTGTGAATATACCAAAAGCACTGAATTACACAGTTTAAATAAATATAGCATGTGAATTATGTAAAGCTGTTTTAATTTTTTTTTTTTTTAAGGAAGGAGACGAGGTATAATGATTGACTCGGTCAATCTTTCATTTGAATTTTGCTGAAAAAAACACTATTGTGTTTTGAGAGACCGAGTTCTCTGCGAGTTAGTGAATTTTGTGTTTCACTAAACTCTATAGATGTCCCTTTTTGGGCTCTTGTGTGTATTTCTCTGGCCCACTATTTAATAAATTGTGATAAAATCACCGAGTTGCTTTCAGCCTCATCCTAAAGACTGTGAAGTCCTTGGAAGAAGGAACTATGCTAATCTTTTTATTTTCAGTACTTTGCATATGGAGGAACCTAATGTTTTCTGAATAATGCAGCAATAAAGAAAAAGATCAGAAGAGGCTAGGGGATAAAGAAAGAAAAGCTTGAGGATGTAAGCAGCCCAGCGTACAGGGATAGATTGTAGTCACCCAAAAGCAAGTTCCCGCTCACTGTAGAGGCAGCATGACCCTTGAGTTACTAAAAACCAACTAAGGGGGTGCAGGAGAGATCCCTATGGGCAGGTTCCAAATCCCTAGACTCAACAACCTGCAGACAGGAAATATGTATAGACGTTTTCCTGTCATTATTCCTTTAAAAATATGGCATAACAACTATTTAGATAGTATTTACATTGCATTGACTATTATTAGTTATTTAGAGGTGGTTTAAAACATACTGGAGAATCTGCATAGGTAATGTGCAACTATTATTACATTTTATAGAAAGGACTTCGGGGACTTTGGTGTCTGTGGGGCACCCTGGAAACAATCGCCTGTGGATACTGAGGATGACTGTCTTTGGCTTAAAATGCACAATTTTGCTACATGAAGTGAGTTAGATAGAAAGGAAGAGATGATCATGCATTGATGGAAGATGGAAGGACACGCCTTCCCAGTCCCTGACCAGGAGAGGGCAATGGAATGGCAGTATAAGAACCCCTGAGGGTCACAGATGCTACATTTATTTCCATTGCTGGCACTAGTGCTGCACCTACTACGACCACAGCAGCTACCAGTGGTGGAGAGCTTGCTGCAGGCCAGGCTGTGTGCTCTTGGTGCACTCCCGGGTGAGTCTTCACAAGGACCCCATGAGCGAGTTACTGCCGATCCTTTCGCCTGCCTGGAAGCTGAGGCTGTCAGGTTTCCATGGCGTCCACCAGCCCCTCTGTCTGGTGCTCTGACACTGGTCCACCTCACCACTCTTTCCTGAGCACTCTGTTCATGTCACGGCACTGGGCGGGAGGGTGGCACAGACGATCAGGCTTGGTGTGAAGCCACCGAGGAGCAAGACGAGCCTGGCGGGACACCCTGAGGCACCTACAGCACCTTCGGCAGTGCTGGGGGAGGCGGCCTTCTTTCCGGGCCGGGGTGAGGAAAGCAAGCAGTAATCAGCGAAAGTACCAGCGCAGCACAGAGAAAATGGTGTAGACGGTCTCTAAGGCTCACGATGAAGCACCAGGCAATAACCTGCAAAAGTGAATTGAGGCCGTATTTGGGGGCGCAAGAAAGGACCGAGGGTGCCGAGCTGTGTCCCATCCCACCCCAGATTCTCAAGTTGAAACCGGACCACCCAACATAAGGCGGGGCTTAGGGGAGCAGGTAAGGTCACGGGGAGGGGCTCATCAATGACAGTCCCGTCCTTCTAAAAGAGAGCCCAGGGAGCTATCGTCCCTTCGCTACGGCAAGACACAGCTAGAGGTACTGTCTGTGAAGCAGAAAGAGACCCTCCGCAGACGTGGCGTCTGCTGACACCTTCATCCAGACCTCTGGGCTGCAGAGCTTGAGAAACCAAGTCCTGTTGTTAGCGAAGTAGCCAGTCTGTCATACTGTTAGAGCAGCCCAAACAGACCAAGACAATAGGGAAATAATGAAAATTTGGGGACAAATAAAACCAACTTCCACCCACCTGGACCCACTGTCATATTCTCATTTCCCTTAGTTCCAGGAGAGGGGATGTCCTCATTCCCGCAGTTCCACCTCTCCTCCACAGGAGTACTGCAAACAATAGCCGGGCAAGACCTGGGGATCTGCATTAAATCCAATGGGTGGACTAGCCCAGTCCCGTGGAGTCCTGCACCTGCCGCTGGTGCTGACCTCCCGAGCACTGTTGCCTGAAGTCCGCCCCTGGCCCAGCCCCCATCTCTGCCTCTGGGTGGGCCCCGGGCCCTGCATGCTGAAGACAAAGGTCAAGGGGCTCTGAGCGCAAGGATCACTAAAGGGATGTGCAGGTGCAGCACGTTCGGGATGCTGTTAAATACAGTGTATGTCCATGCAGTGGCACAAAAATGAAGAGACCTAACACACTTGAGAGAACGTCCAATTCCACTTGAGAAATGAGGTGCTCTTTTACCATGATCATCACAGGACAAAATGTTTGAATTTTAAATTTAATTTAAATTGTCACATGACATTAAAATGTCTTATTGTGTGCAACATGGTACTTCAAAGTGTATGTATATTGTGAAACAGTTAAATGTAGTTAATGAACAAATACATTTGTTTTTGTGGCTAGAGCAGGTAACATCCACTCTCCACTCTCAGAAGGAAGGGAAAAGGGAAAGAAATGGGAAAGGGAAAAGATGGAAAAATATAAATAAACCTACTATAAACAGGGAAGGGGGGAGCAGAAGGGAGGGGTGGGGAAGAGGGGGGAAACCAAGATACATCATGTACAGGTACAAAATAACCAACATGAATGTGGCCATTATGTATACAATGTACCAATACAGGTTCTTGGTAAAAAATTAAAAAAAAAATTTTTTTAGAAGTATCAAATTGAAAAAAAAAAGAAAAAAGAAATACAACACCAATATGGAGGATACTAAAAATTTAAAAGCATAACTGGCCTACGATCCAGCCATCCCCATGTGTTTGGTTCTTGAAGGAATCAAAGCACACAAGTCTCCCCACGTGTTTGTTTTGCTTGTTTTTTTTCCCAAGCATGCTTTAGACTGTGTCTTATAGAAAAGGGAGCTATATGCACTGAGCTTTCGATTCATGTGAACACAGTGACATTTTCCAAAAGTGAAACATGGCTTGGTGTGTGGTATTTAGTCTACAGGGAAGTGTATATCACGACTGAGAAAGAACAAATGGTTTCTATCCTGAGAGCTAACTCAAGGCCCTTTTTAGCATCATTATAAGTAGAGCTCTTTGCTTAGAAATAAGTCAGTTACTCTGAGGGACCCACTGGTTGGCTCTAATTTTGTCAATTTTTAAAAGAAAAATTCATTTTGATAATTATAGATTCACATGAAGTTGTGAAAATAACAGAGAAACCTTTTGTACGTTTTGTGTAGTTCTCCCCTGTACTAACATTTTGCAAAATTACATTAATTTCACATTGAATCAATCTAATAATCAGACTCAGATTCCCCACTTTTATTTGTATTCATTGACGTGTACACATGTGTGTGTCACTAGGTTCTATACAATGACACAAACAGGCTCACCCCCTGTTTGTGTTGGTGGGTTTTCTGCAGAGTAAATATTCAGAACAGCTCCACAACAAAGAGTCCGCATGTTGATCTTTGGTAACTACACCAATCCTAGCAACGGGGCATCTTGACCCTGTCTCTAAAATTTTTCATTTAAATGGATGTTATATAGTTGGAAAAATACATCATATAACATGTTGGGGTTCACTTGATCCACAAAACAGAATTCCCCGAGCATTCATCCAAGCTGTCACACATGTCATTAGTTTGCTCCTGATTTCCTGAGTAGAATAGGTGGTACCCCATAGCACACTTGAAGAACATGTATTTTCTCAGCTAGTTGTTGAAGGACTGATTCTACTTGAGCTGATTTCACTTTTTGGTGACTAAAAATAAAGTTATTTTCATCCATGAGTTTGTTTATATCCAACTCCCGTTTGTGTCTATTTTCCTATGACAAGATACCAGATATTGTTAATTTTTACAGAGAAAACCTTAATTTTGGCTCACCGTTTTGGAGTTTACATTCAAGGATCAGTTGGCTGTATGGCTTCAGGCCTGTGTGAGGTGGCACATCATAGTGAGTGTGTGGCACAGCACAGCCACTTATCCCATGAGCCAGGGAGCAAAGAGAAAGAGGAGGGGACCCGAGGTCATCCATTGAGGGCACTCCCTCCAATGATTTAAGGACCACCTGTGATGTCCCACCTCCTTAGAGTTCCACCTATTCCTAAGAACACTCCCTGGGGACCAAGCCTTGAAAACACGAGCCTTCAGGGGACAATTCAGTATCCAAATTATATCATAAAGCAATATAACCTTAGATCACTTAGGGTCAAGTGAAGGGTGATTTTGATGCAACCATTCAGATAATTCACCAGCCCTGTGGAATACAGGTTTTCATGGGAATATTTTCCATTTCCTTGGGATAAATGCCTGAGAGGGCAATTTTGCGGCATTACATAGTAAGTGCATATTTAGTTCTATAAGAGACTGACAAGCTGTCTTTCAGAGTGGCTGCATCATGTCTGTTCCCACCAGCAATGTATTTACTGAACTGCATCCTTGCCAGCATTTGATGCTATCTGTACATTTCCCTTCAGCCATCTAGCATGTATGCAGTGATATCTGATTGTGGTTTTCACTTGCATTTTGTTGATGGCTAATGAGTTAAACATCTTTTTGTCTTCTTATTTGCCATTCATATATATTCTTCATTGAAGAATCAATAGAGTAAGTAGCAGGAGAAATGGGCCGGTTCTGGGGTACTGGCCACGGAGACTGGGGAGAAGTCTGAGAAAGGCCATGGGCTGGATCCCTGAGTCTGTGGTCCCTAGTGTTGCTGAGGAGCGCTTCATGCCCCTGCAGCCTCCCTGCCTGCCCAGTCTGCACCTTCTGATCTCACACAATCACACCTCGGGGCACAAGCCACCAGTTAAACTGTGGGGACCCTACTGACCCTACTGCGTGGGTCATGGTAGAGTGTTTGCTGTAGAATTTTTTCTTTATCAATTTGAGGCAACTCCTCCTTATTGATTTATTAATTGCTGAAATAAGTGACACTTCTGGGTGCTGGCAATTTTCTTTTCTTCTCCTGGATGATGTTACACAACTTTGAAAGAAAATGTTAGAATCTGTGCTAGTCACATATACAGTTTGTCAGTTTGTGAGGTTTCATGTGCCGGCAAAAAAAAAAACAAAAAACAAAAAATTAGGGGCAGGGATTTAGCTCAGTGATTGGAGTGCTTGCCTTGCAAGCAGAAGGCCCTGAGTTTGATCCCCAGCACCAAAATAAATAATAATAATAATAATAATAATAATAATAATAATAATAATAATAATAATAATAATAGCTGATATTTTCCTAGAATAAAATATTTTAAAAAGCATGAGTTGGGGATTTAGCTCAGTGGGACAGCACTTACCTGACAAATGCAAAACCCTGAGCTCAATACCCAGCAACCTCGCCCCCAGAAAAGCATGAAAAAATTTAAAAAGTTACCAGAGAGAAAATAGATAGCTCACAAAGAGGCAAGCATCAGTTCACCTGTGGTGAGAATAGAAAGCGCCTAAGAAGTTCATGGAACACTGTTTTTGGGTGCTGGACGAAGCCTCCTTTTAGGGTAGAATACTGCAGCGCATCAGACGACCGTCAGATGTGAGACCTGGTAACAACTCTAGATCATCTGTGAAAATTAGCAGAAAAAAAATTATATTTCAACAAGGTACAGAAAAAAAGGAGGAAGAAATAGGGAACAAAAAATAATGAGCACTGACATTAGGGAAAGATATTTTTGCCTAAATGAGTTGTTTTTCGGTTTTACAGTATAAAGCTGGCAATAAAACTGGCGGGTAAGAACAAGAGGGAGGCAGAGCTGAGGGAGAGGCAGGGGCCCAGGCTAAGACTCCCGCCTGTTTGGGAGGACAAAGACATTCGTGCTTATTTGGTTCAAGTATATGTGTTGATAACCTAAGAAAACACCAAGAAAAGAAAAAACACATGCAGTATTAGTTGTTTGAAACTAAAGAAGCACTTTTTTAAAATTTTTCTTTTATTTTACTGGTACATTTTGGATGTACATAGTGATAACATTCCTCATAGGGGATTTGTACCTGTACATAATGTATCTTGTTGCTTCTTTTTTCCCATTCCCCTCCCCTCACCCCCTCCTCCCTTTGTTTCCATTTTTTCCTTCCATTTCTTATTTCTCTTGTCTCTCCATTCCTTTCCCCCTCCCTTTCCTCCCCTTTTCCCTTTCCCATTTGGACATTTTCTTCCCTTTCCCAATACAATGCATTTTAGTCTTTATTTATACTTTCAGTTTCTCACACCAGAGAAACAATGTGGTACTTAAACATGTGTGTCCAATTTATTTCACTTAAGAGTATGGTCTCAAGATGCATCCATTTACCTAGAAATATCTCAAGCTTATCATTCTTTATGGAAGAGTAGTACACTATTGTATTTAAAAAAAAAAAACATTTTCTTTATCCATTCTGCTGTTGATGGGCATTTGGACTGTTTCCAAGATTTAGCTATTACAAACTGTGCTGCTATAAACATGGGTGTGCATATATTGCTGCCATATAATGCTTTTAATTCTTTTGGGAAGATACCAAGAAGGGGAATAATTGGGTCAAATAGAATCTCTAGTTCTAGTTCCCTGAGGAATCTCCACACTGATTTTTCATAGTGGTTGCACCAGTCTACACTCCCATCAACAGTGGAGAAGGGTTCCTTTTTCTGCACAGCCCTTCCAGGATTCGTTATTGGCTGATTTGTTGATAATAGCCATTCTTTCTGGAGTGAGGTGGAATCTCAAGTTTGTTTTAATTTGCATCTCTCGAATGACCAGTGATGTTGAACATTTTTTCATATGTCTATTTGCTGTTTCTACTTATTCATCTGAGAAATGTCTATTCATTTCAGTTGCCCACTTTTGGATTGGGTCTTTAAATTTGGGGGGGTCCTGATGTTTTCGAGTTCTTTATATGTTCGAGATGTTAGTTCTTTGTCAGAGGAATAGCTGGTAAAATTTTTTTCCCACTCTGTGGGATGTCTCTCTGCTCTGTTGGTAGTTTCTTATGCTGTGCAAAAGCTTTTTAATAAGATCAGGTCCCAGTTGTTGATTCTTTGTGATATTTCCTGGGCAGTTGGGGATTTGTTCATAAAGTCTTTCCCTACACCTATGTCTTCAAGAGTTCTATCTATTCCATCTTCCAATAGATTTAGTTTTTCTTTTTTGATATTTAGATCTTTGATCCACTTTGATTTTAGCTTAGTGCATGGGGAAAGATACGGGTCTAGTTCTAACCTTCAGCATGTGGAGAGCCAATTTTTCCAGCACCATTTATTAAAGAGACTGTCTTTCTTCCAGTGAGGTTGTTTGGCCCCTTTCCCAAAGATAAGGTGACTGAGAGTGTTTGGACCTGTTTCTTCATCTTCTAATCTGTTCCATTGGTCCTGGGGTCTGTTTTTGTACCAGTACCATGCTGTTTTTATTACTGCAGCTTTGTAGTATAGTTTTAGATCAGGGACTGTGATGGGCCCTGCTTTGCTTTTGTTGCCCAGAATTGCTTTTGCCATTCTAGGTTTCTTTTGGTTCCACATGAATTTTAGGATGGTCTTCTCTAATTCTGCGAGGTATGCTTTTGGTAATTTAATTGGGATTGCATTAAATCTGTACAGCAGTTTGGGGAGTATGGCCATTTTCACTATATTGGTTCTTCCTACCCAGGAGCAAGGGATAGCTTTCCATTTTCTGATCTCTTAAAGAAGCACTTATGAAACAATAAAATAAGCAACAACTTGAAGGTATCCATTTAATTAAAAATGCTCTCTGTGGCATATTTCTGTTTCTTTCAAAGGACTCAATTATTTGAAGAGTGCCTGCCACTAGGAGCATATCACACTCCAATCATTTTCATCATTTTAAATGTAAGCGTGAAATTCTTACTTCATGTCTGATTTGTGCTTGTTGAAATATCTCTCAAAGAATTTAAGATAAACTTCTGAATGCAGCTTCTCTCGCAAGTGAATATTCCTAAATCCACAAGAACTTTATTAGAACCGCAAAACTTTGAATTTCAGAAGTGAGAGAAGAAATCCTTCTGCCTGCTCCTGCATTGGCGCTGAAGTCCATGGAAAAAGACTGCAGAGTAAGCTGAATGGGTATTATTCAAGCTGTCTGACGGCAGAGATAATTAATGACCTGTACTGTGGCTTACCCAGCTCACACGGAAAGCAAGTCATATTAACAGCCACATTAACAACTTCTAGATGAAATTGTGAATGTATTATCATTTTTATAGAGAAATAAGAGACAAAATATGATGAGAACCTAGAAACTCTTCAAGGAGCAATATGTTTCCTTTATAAAAATCAAGAAAAAGTGGAACAAACTTAAATATCCAACCAAAAAGGATATGCTAAATGTATTTGTACAGGATAGCATTTAACGGTGTGACTTGAATATGTATTTTTTGACAGCGAATTTTTTTGTAATACAATAAACGGAAATAACCAGGTTATAAAGCAAGGCATGTAGGAATAGTCTACTTATGAAAATATACACTTTAATAAAATATATGTGTATCTCTATCCATATCTATCCATAGCAGAGAGGGACCAGAAGGGATGAACTGCAGGAACATGGTGTTGCAAGTTTGGTTTTGTGTCCTCTTGGTTAGTTTTGTTTTTTATTTTCCTAATTTTCCAATCCAGCTAAGATCTGTTGCTTGTGTATGAAAAACAAAGAAAGGAAGGTAACCACTTAAAAATAGCAAAAAAGACCATGACATCTACCTCTAGCCTAACATCTCTGCAAAACAAAACACAACAACGAATAGGCCAATAAGAGAAAGAAATAAAACAACCCACGACCACAGAAAAACAGCACCCAGCTCTTTAAAACAGCTAGAAGGCTGTATTTGTACATAGATAGAGATCTATAGACACAGTTATATAAAATTCAGCCAGAAAGAGGAATGAAATCATGTCATCCACAGGGCAATGGATGGAGCTGTCAATGATCATGTTATGGGAAATAAGCAGACTCAAAAAAGGTGGGGGGAGGCGAGCATCACGTATGTTTTCTTATATGTGGAATCTATAAAAAGTGGGGGAGGAGCAGGAAAGTAAGAGAAACTGAGAAAAGAGGAAGACAATTGGGAAGGAAAGGTAATGAGGGGAGTATGTTATGCAATGCACAAAATGCCACAGTAACAATCACTATTCTTTACAAATTAATATGGTTTTATAAAAATTAGAGAAAGGATCTCACATAAAAAATAATGCTATCAATATCCAAGCTGAATTTTTTTAAGACATGTGCTCCAGAACTAGTCATCTGTTTTATTTTATGAAAAAATTATACAAAATCTCCTAACAAAATAATAAGAGAATGACAGTAGTTAATACACCGTGTATCATTATCTTCAAAGTAGTTACTCAGAGTATAAGACATAAACCAAAAAAATTCTTTCAAAATAACCCCAAATAAATAATAACAGAAAATTTTCTTTTCAGTGAATTAAGATAAACTAGTAGTATAAATGAAGCAAATTAGCATATATTTTAAAATATTTTTGAAACAACAGAGTTTGTAATTTGTATTGGAACTAGTAATCATCTGATTCAATCTAAAACACAAATGATGGTCACAAAATAAAAAAATCTTGATCCATTTAAAGCTACTGTAAAAACAAAATGAGAATATATATAGTTTCATTCTGGGAGAATTGTTCATAAGTCAGATCTGTTTGTAGGGTGAGAAAGTGAGTCTTACACAGTATACCTGTGAATGTTTGCAACTTGAAGTTGGGGATATATATTATATATGCATCATACATGTATTTATATATATATATGAAAATTCTTACTCCAGTAAAGAAATAAAGAACAAAGAAGTAGAAGAAACTCAACATAGCAATCTTAACTGAATTAGGGTTCTCTGCATAAACCTTGAATCAATCTGTTGTTAATGGAGAATTGCTTGTTTGGTGGTAGGATGTAGGACAGTAAAGCATTCTCTGATCTTGTGACAAATGGCAGTCTTCCACTGGCCTGTGACTCAGGGCTGTGCTCATAAGCCACACAGGTGATTTTTCCCCCAGGAAGGTAGCTCTGGAGTGAGGCTCTGAGAACGATGTATCTGGAGTATGGCCTGCTACTCACTCCCTTGGGGGTGCGACCTGCTGCTGCCCAGGCTGCCGTCACTGCTGGGGTGCCCTGCACACAAATGGTGAGTTTGGCCTGCTTTTCCTAACTCTGGGACAATGGTCATCATACTTCACCACCCTGGGCCTCATCTGTGAACCCAGAGCAATCACGGTGATAAACGGACTTCACAGCTTTTCTTTACACCTAGATCAGACAAGGACCTTTCCACGAAGCATAAGCCTTATTCGTTTCATTGAAACATGGAGAATGTCGCCAGAAATGTGAACCAAGGAGAATACACATACCCTGATTTGCTTGTGTTAATCCCCAGGAGCATGACAGCAGACAGTTGCCAAAATGCCAGGTTCTAGCATCAATAGTAACCATCATCTAAATGTGGCAAGAGGCATATTTGTCAGGGAAAAATGCTTGAGTTCTGGGTACTAGTTGTCCTTGCCTAACAATAAGTGTGGGAAAAGCTGTGTGATGGGAGGGCAGGTGGAAGGACAGAAGGAGGCTATGTGATGAGGTGCTCTAAGAAAATTGTACCTGCTTCATATAAGAGAAAATGGCATTAATTTGAGTAATATCTAAAAAAAGACAAGTTGTAGTGTATATGTTGAAAGTTTGTGTGCAAAATTTTGCATGCAAAATTTTGCATGCAAAATTTTGCATTTTTTTTGGAAAGCAGGGCACAATGCAGGAATTTTACAGTATTTTTGCTATACGCTTATATGCAACATTTTTTGAGACAAGATCTCGCAATGTAGCCTAGGCTAGCCCTGAACTCACAGTTCTCCTGCCTCAGCCTCCTGAGTAACTGGAATTACAAGTGTATGCTCCCACGCCTAGCCTTATATGCAACATTTTGCTATATATTCAGAAGGCAGAGATTTAGATTAGCATAGATTTAAGGTTCTTATCTGGCTTTTACTCTTGTCCCTACTATTCCTAGAAATAGGACATTTGGCAAAGTAATTAATGTCCCTGAACCTCAGCTACCTGTAAAATGGAGATAATAACATCTCCGTCGAGTGGTCATTATGAGAATTAAGTCACACACCAATGAAGTTCATAGAATGGAGTCTATACACAGTAAACAACTAATAAATGTTAAATATTTATGATCATCATCACATTGTTATTATTTTTACAACATATTTTGGTAACAAAACAATCTTCACTTGGTTCCTCACGCTAATGGTGCATTCTGAGCTGAATATTGAGAAGCACAAAGTGACACAGCCTCATGTACTGTTGAAGCTTCACTTTGGTCACCTGCTGTTGTCACTGAATTACACATACTCCATTCATGAAAAATATAGATACTTTATGAAAAAAAGCTTGTTCCTTTAATTTGTTCTTGTTTATCTATTTTCAATCATCTACCGTATTGCAAAGTATTCTGCTTATTATAGAAATAACAACTAGGAACGTCTAGGATTTCAGTTCTTGATGGCCACATCTTCTACAAAGTGTCTATACATATGGTTGACAAGACCTTCAGTGAATATTAACTTTATACATTTTCACTGAAGCAGGAGTTGCATTTGCTGTCCTTGGGCTTTGGTTGTGTGGAGTGGTCTATGGTCAGCAAGAAAGCCAAGAATCTAAGTAATTGTTTTAGACTTTGCAGCAGAACAGTCCTATTCCTCTTTTGAACATTTTGATTAAGAAACAGACTAAATCATAGTTTAAAGTCTCACAAGAATGCTTGTGTTGTTGTCAGATATAGCTGCAGTCTCTTAATTCAAGCCCAAGTGATTCTTTGTAAAAGACTAATCTTTTTTCTGAGGTTGACTCTTGACTGTCTGAAGACACGGGCTTGTCGGTTGCTGGGCAAACTCTCCTTGGTGTGAAAATGATGAAACAGAGCGCAGGAGGAGCTGGTTGGTTGTATTTCACATTCTTATCAACTTGATGCATGCTGCCAGCTCTCTTCCTCTTTTAGGCGAATCAGAACAAATCAGTCTTCTCCGAGTAGCTTTTGACAAGGCTGCAATTCAAAGTGCACAAGCCTGGTGATGGATGCGGAAGCTCCTGTCATGAAAGCTGTCAATCTCACAACTTGACGCCTGCTTGTCAGAAGGACCAGGATTTCATTGAGAATCTCAAGTCACTCAGCTGCTGCACGTACTCATATTTCACTAGTTACAGTGAAAGGCAATTCTATGGGTTTTTGAAGTAGGAAGACGTTTTTGTATGTGCGCATAAACACAGACATAACTGACCCAAGAATAATTGCAGTAGGTTCCCAGAAGACACACTTTCTGGATTTTTAACTTTTTTAAATAAAATCATATTAAGGAATTCCGATAGAATAACTGAAAAGTCCTGATATAAGCAGAACATAATTCTAAATCAAACTTGATTTATAGTTGATAATAGAAACCAATAAATGTACAGGAAAGAGTGTTGCTGAGCAAGCAGTTCAGGCTTTTTTATTTTTTTATTTATTTTTGTTCAAGGTATCTCATTTGATGATGCTATTTTCGGAATGACATTCTGCTTAGGGCGGAGGAACTCAGATGAACTCCGTGCCAAGCTCCCATCAGGGGAGCCTGGCGGCCTCACGATTCCTCTCATCACCTTGCTGCCCTCACCAGCCTCATCCTGGCCCCGGGAGGTAATTACTTGCCAGGATGTAGAGTGCCTGGTCTCCCCAAGTTTCCTAAAGGAGGAGAATATCACTATGGTCTCATGAAAAGTCGGCAAGGGCCTTTGGGTGTTAATACTTAATTTAATCTCTGGATTCATTTTGTTGAGTGCAGAATCGCCCAGGAAATGTGGAGAAAATACATGTGCTTCTCCTCCCCATTTTGAACATGGCCTGCCTACAGCCTGCGCTGGGGACCAGCTCTTAGAAGGGCTCTCCTGCAGGGTCTCCTGTGAAAAGACAGTTTCATTGGCACTCTCCTAATTCCTAGGCTGTGGCCACCTATCACTTTCAAACTTGAGAATTTATTAAGTGAAATAATAATTAAGTACACATTTCTTAAAAGGAAATTGTACCAAATTGTATTCTGCAAAAACTGCTGAATCTAAATAGCTTGAAGAAATTATCTTGGAAATAACATCCTATAAAAATTGAGACTTACTACCATAGTGAAGCATGCTAAAAATGAGACAGTAAATCATCTGTGCTATTAGCGTCAGGTTCTTTTCCTTTAAACTGCCTGCGTTAGATCAGGAGTGGCACTTTCACTGTTTGCCTGCATGTGATATTCCGAATTCAGAGAGAACCACAACTTGCAGGGTACTGAGAACTATTTCGGAGAATTTGGCAAGTTAAATGCATCCTCATTGGTCACATTACAAGCTAAATTTTATACCCAGAAGTAGTGTCTATAGCGGACCTACTTTCCTCTTATGTGTTCAAATGTCTTCACACAAGTGTGACCATTGAGAAAGCAGCAGAGTGTGGCTGTACATCAGTGACCATCCTGGCAGAACACAGGCTCTGTGCAAAACTTCACAGGGAACAATGCAGACATCTCTCTGTCTCTGAAAAACAGGAGCGCCTCATCTTGGCTGCACCCCAAGTCCATAAATGGCTCTCGCAGCTATAGTGAAATCATGCACATACAACTTGTAGGAAGAAAATAAAACACTCAAAAGGAATTTCCATCACCATGTGGAATCATGGGGACAAAAGACAATACCTTTGTCAAATGCAAGTATCTTTTTTTGGCTCTCTGATTAAACCACTGCTTAATGACTGTGCTGTCCAGGCTGAGGCAGAAAGTGTAATGAAATAAGAAATGGAATTAGGTGTGGTCTTTCAAAGGACTAGAGAAATCCAAACCTCCCTTTGTCATCTGACTTTGCCACATTTTCCTTCTCATCTGCCTGTCTCCCCCAACTCCTGTGCTTGGCATGTATGGGGAGCCCCTGAGATGCCTGTGCCAGAGTCCTGGGCACACACGTGAGTGGGTGAAATACCTTCTAGAACCTTCTTTCTATAATAAACAGAAGTCAACTACTCTGCACGTCACTATTTTTTATAATGAGGTCTGATGATATAGGAAAAAGCCAGATTCAAACTCAGTTTCTCCCACCGTGCCTCACAATATGTTTCCAGCACCAGACGTGTGTATGAGTTTCATCATCCACCAAGAAGAAAGAAAGCAATTCCATCATCTGGGTGTCCTTGAATTCAGTTCAAGTCTGACACTATCTCCCTGGAGAGAGGATCAGACACCACAGGGCGAAGACTTCATTACCAAGAGTAACCTCCAAATCCAGAGGCCAGTCGCAAGCCCCAGATGTACTTCTGACAGGTTATAAACTGGGGTTCCCAAAAGTCCCTCCTAGCTTGATTAATTTTGTAGAGCTGCTTCCAGAACCTAGTGAAGGACACTTACTGGTTTATCATCAAGATATTATGGAAGATACAGTGGAAAAATGCATAGGGCCAACCGTGACGTGAAGGGTGAGGCTTTCTGTGTCTCCTGCTCCCGCCTCTTCCAGGAGCTTACCTGTGGCCAGGTGTCCAGAAGTTCTGCAAACTGTGTGTTCTGGAGGCTTTATGGAAGCTCCGTTATATAGACAATGATGATTAAGTCATAGGCTACCAGTGATCAATATACCATTCAGTATGCCTCTCCCTTCCCTGAACATGGTGGAGTGGGCTTGTCAATTCCAACCTTCCAGTCCTTCTTTGGTCTTTTCAGCCCCATCTGGAAGCTCCCAGGATCTGCCAGCAATTAGTCAACTTATTCGCACCCACCCCCTACACAGACAGAGAGGGGAGGAAGAAAGAAAACCACTTTGAATATTCTAAGGGTTTGCAGGTTTGTATGCCAGGACGTGAGTGGAAGACCAAACATATTTCACAAGATCACGTGTGGCATTGCTATGCAGATCATCACAGAAATTACTAAGCTCACATCTACAATTTTAAATAGAAATATCAGTCTTCCATATGACAAATATTCACTGAGAACTTACTATATATCAGACAGCAATCTAAATACCTAAATACCAAAAATCTTTGCCATATAGCAAACCAAAGTCTCAACAACAGAACTTATATAATTAACTAAGATTCACTTTCTGATTTAACATAGTGTTTGCATTACCAGGTCTAACTCTGACTATGCTTAATCTTTCTGCTCAGTACATTTCTAGCCCCTTCTGCCCTATCTTATTCGAAGTTGTTAAATGGTGAAAATGCAGGCAGTCCCCATCAGTCTAATCTCTCCTTTATCTTTCGTTTCACTGTTGGGTTTCAACTCTATCCTTCATTTTTGCATTTCTGGGTTTTCAAAAAAATTCAACCTTAGCCAGCATTTTTCTGACTGCCTTTCACAGTATAAGCATAACAGATCGCCTGTTTCCAGATCTGTGTCCTCTTTCTCCTGACTTGGGAAGTGCAGTGGGAGTCAGCGTTATAGTCAACTCTCCATATTCAACGTCAAACAGAATACACTTTTTAAAAATACATCTGTGCATCGTAGGTACAGACTCTTATATCTTGGCTTTTTCACAAAACAATACGATATAACAACTATTTACATAGTATTCACATAGTATTTACATAGTATTAGGTATTATAAGTCATGTAGAGGTGATTTAAAGTGTATGGGAGAGTGCATATGGACTACATGTAAATACTATTGTATTTTATCAGGGACTTGAGCATCATGGATTTTGATACCCATGAGACTCCCAGAACCAATTTTCCATGGATACTGAGTGATGACTATACAGTACCTGCTTCATAAAAAATACTAGTAGCCCTTACTATAAAAATCAGATTCTTGTAGTGATTACATCATATACATTTGGTAAACTGAACATATGATTGACTGTGAAAGCCCCAGGGAGCAAGTAGGAGTCCACACTGTTAGAACAGTGAGATGCATTTAGAACAGTGACCCTCTGATATCTGAGTTCCTCAGTAGGATCCTTAGTGATAACCACAAAACGTTACTGATTTATTCAGCTTTGCACTGTACCTGTGGGCCACTTGTACTTCCTGGTATTTTAGGCTCGCGTGATGGTTTGATCTGCCTTCTGACAGGAAACAGGTGCCTCACTGAGGAAAGTTTCAATGAAACAATTATTTATGAAACACAAACAAGACGATGGAAAACAGGAAAGAAGAGTGGGGTGCCCCAGGACCAGCTACTGCACCCACAGACCTGCAGGAGTGTGCAGAGAGAGGTCAGGAAGACTCAGCAGGGAAGCTGCAGCCTTAGAAGAAGGACAAGAGCTGCCCACCCAGAAGGAGCCGAGCTACGTATAGAGGGCTCCAGGAACGACTGCTCCTCGCATCCCTCCAGGCCCTCTGGGCACCAGAAGATGTGCCCATCCACGGACTTGTTCTGTTAAACAGCACGTCTGGGCATAGATGCACCAGAAACAGAGAGGGAATCAGGATGGCAAAGCAGGCAGCCCAGTATCCTTGACCACTTTTCATTGTCCACATCCAATACTTCTTCTGTGTGAAAAATAAGTGTTGTGACCCAGGGGAATCACCAAGTCAAATGGCCACAGAGTCCTTGTGGGAAGACATCAATTCAGTCATACTCAACTGAAACCCAGAACGTCCTGAGCAGGGGAACAGATGCCCTTATCTGCATGTGGTTTCAGTGGCAAGTGGAGCCCCACAGAGATGGTCAGTGTCACCATGCTGTGTCCTCTAGTAGAAGCATTTCTCCCGTGGCCACCAGATCGCCAAAGCTATGAAGCCCAAGAAAGCAGAGATGGAAGCATTAATTCCTGATGTGGGCTACTTGGGGCAAAAGACACTTCCCCTGCCTTTCCCTGTGATTGTTTATCTCACAGACGGGCACAGACAAAAACCCTCCACACCCTGAGATACACCAGAATAACAAGGTTATAGCCCTTATGATAAATAAAGCAATGAGAATTTCCTGTCAGTTGCTGATTTCATAACAAAAAAGAATCTCAGCCTTGACCTCTCCTAACTGAAGACATCTGCAGACATGCCCCACCTTTGTGGATATGATAATGTGTGAGAAATTATGCTTCCCCATCATAACCAGGTTAACTCATTAACCTTGACAGTTTTGTTGGAGTTTTTCCCATTTACGTGCCTGTTATGGTGTGACTTGGTGAGTCTTCTGAGGCCTGACTCTATTGCACCTACTTCTTCCAGGAATCTTTTTGTTTTCTTTTCTGAAGCTTGTGTCTTCTATTTTTTCTTTCGCTTATCCCTGGACACCTCCATGATATGTCAGTTCTTTGGACTCTTTTGGCACTTATTTCCCAGCCTGGGATCTGCAAAACTTGTTTACTACATTTTATTTTTAAGATCCAATTGGTAAGGGGAACAAAGGAGGGGGGAGGTGGAAAGGAACAGAAGGACAAGGAAAAAAAAGAGAATAGAAGGGGGAAAATGGAAACAAAGGTTTTGTAAATAAGGAGGGAAAGAGGGGTTGAAGGGAGGGGAGGGGAGTGGGAAAAAAAGAAGCAGCAAGATATATCATGTACAGGTACAAATTCCCTATGATGAAAGTTATCATTATGTGTATCTAAAATGTACCACTAAAACAAATTTTTTTTAAAAAGATCCAATTAGTGTGATGACATCACAATGGACCAGTGTGATGTTCTATGGATTGCTGACATGATCAAGCCCTCTCCAAACAATATATTAAAGACAACCAGAGAGTAATCATAGCTTGGAATTATGACACTAAGAGTGTATTGTTCTTCCTGCCACAAGGAAAACTGGACTAAACAATTATCTTCACTGTTAAGAGTTAGGGAAAATGCTAGATCAGTAGCTGCATTTCAAGTACCGGGCACTACACTGATCTGCTCTTTTAAAATATTACATCTGAGCAACATCTGAATAAATGTACAATAGTCCCTGGTCATCCTCTAAGATCCTTCCAATTTTTGTATTGATGGTAAAAGAGAGTTAAATGGAATACACCAGGAATCACAACCTTTTTATCACTTGAGAGCTTTATAGTGATATTAATTTTTGAAATTTTCCCAAGAATATGGAATTGCTTTGTTAAATAACTTGGGAAGTGGGCACTCAAGGAACATCCTTCTGTCTAACTTTGCCTGCCAAAATAACATTCGTTGTACAAAGCCAGAAAGCAGTATGGAACTCTGCATGTTACTAAGTACAACTAGTCCTGGTTACGTTCTGGGACTCAGAATATTACTACAAGGTGTGTCCACAATACCTTCAGGTCTAATGTGAGTTGAATTTATGTTGAGACTGCATTTTACCTGTGTTAAATCTGGCATATTCTCTGAATGATGGATTATATAATTCCTGAGTAGCCAAGAATGAGGATGTGAAAATTATCCTTTTGCTAGTGTGCGTTGACTCTGGTAAATGGCAACATCTCCTCCTGGGGAAGGCTTAGAGGAAGAGTCCCAGCATATACACACAAGAAAAGCTGAGGGTCATGGAAGTGTCTTGTGTGGTATTCTGATGATAGCTAGTGACTATGAATGTATTGAAGCTCATGGAACTGCATCCCACAAAAACTGAAGTTAACTGTATCCAGATATAAAATAAGCCATACAGAATATGTGAGATCCCATTATTAGATGCATAGTATGATAAATGAATCTGACTGTATTATAAATGTATGATGTCACCTCACTAATGACAGTGGAGCAGAAATGAGCTAACTTTGGAAAAGAGTATTTTGAATGGATACTAGATAGTTAAGGATAAAAAGAACTATAAATAAACACTATAATATTGGATATGGGTTATCAATTCTGAATTTAAATTACATGAATGTTAGAGTTAAATAATTATGCATATTTAAATCATTGTATATTTGTCATTGTCAGAAATTAAGTTATTAATATGCAGGGGCAGGGAAAAGGCTAGAGTAAATCCCAAGGTGCAGGGTTAGAATTTGTAACAGAATGAGCCCATGTTTATCTATCTATCTATCTATCTATCTATCCATCTATCTATCTATCTGTCTATCCATCTATCTATGAATGATATAGTTATATATATATGAAGAAACAAATACACATGGATAATATATATATATATTTTCTAGCTATGCTATTGGAAGCAGTACATATCCATCAGTAATGAACACATCCAGCCATCAGATCTTGGTTTCCAATACAATTTTCTAATGAAAGGAGCTAAGGTTTCTTACAGGTAGGGTTGGTTTTAGGGCTGGGAAAAGGAAACTTGAAGATGGGTGTAGAGCATCAGGCAATGCCAGAAAGTAATTTTGGAAGCTCTTGAAAAACAGGTAAAAAAGATGGTTTTATGTCAAAAGGACAGTCCCTCAGTGCCATTCTGCGAATTCCTAGTTGTCAAACCTGGAGTTTTTTGAATAATAAAAATGAAAATATTGACTTGTATGCAAAGTATAAAAGATCCATGAGTGAACATGGATGAATAAATGACTGGCTGACTGACTGAATGAATGAATGCAGGAGAGGGTACAAATCTTTCTTATAGAATAACTTCAAATAACATGTCAGTACTCTTCCCTCACAGAAAGTAGAATTTAATTTCCCTCCTCTTTAGTTTGGGCTGGAGTTAGTGATTCATTCCCAAAAAATAGAGAATGGGAAAAAATCAAATTAACAGTGGAGAAATCACTACTATCTTAACCAAGAAGAATAGAACCAGGAACCACCAGCTGTAAGCATGTATCCCTTTGTGAGATACGATGAGAAGGGCACTTCTCCTTTGTGGTAGTCCCTAGAATAACCCTTTAACCTTATTCTAATCAGGAGAAATCATCAAACAAACCCAAAGTGAGGGTGATCTACAAAGTACCTCCCCAAATACCAAAGTGCTCTCAAAATGGTCCATGTCTGAAAACAAACAAAGATGAGAATGAGGACGCTGTCAAAGCAGAGGATACTGAGGGGCTCTGATGACTGGTGCAGCGCGGTGGCCCTCAATAGGATCTGGAAACGGAACACCGACACTAGAGAAAAAAAACTGCCAAAAACTGAGCTAAAAACCTGGAGTTAATTCTAGTGTATAACATTAATTTTTTAATTGTGACAGGTCACCATGCTTACCTAAGATGTTAACATTAGGGGAAGTTGGGTGAAGGAAATACAGGAATTCTTTCTACAATCTTTGCAACTTTTCAGTAAATCTAAACTTAATATGAAACAAATAACTTTAGAGGAATAAAATGATTCCGGTTGTTAACGCTTCCACTAGTTTTCAGTTCCGGCACCTGGTTTCTGTGACCCCAAGGTCCTGTTATTCTCACTAGGAACAGAGCGCTGAGTTCCACTGTAGCATCTCCACTGTCCTCTCCAGGCTACAGAGGACAACCATCACTGAACTCTAGGACTGCACACCGGCGCAATCTGCTTGTGTCTCAGAGGAAGCATGCTCTTCCAGGTTATATTACTCAGCTTTCCATACAGTGACAAGATACCGGAAATAAGCCACTGAGAAGGAGGAGAGGTGAGCTTTGGATCCCAGTTTCAGGAGTTTCAGCCCATATGTGCCTGGCCCTGTCACTCTGGTCCCATGGGAGACAGAACATCCTGGTGGAATCTGTGGCAGAGGAGACCTGCTCATCTCGTGGCAGTCAGGAAACAGAGGGGCCAGGTTTCCCAGCGCCCTTGGAGGGCACACCCCAGTGACATGACTTCCTCCCACATAGGTCAATCTCTCAAAATATCCACCACGCAGTAGCACCACAGGCTGGCAGCCAGGCCTCTGTGGGTCACCAGGGAGGTTCCAGACCCCAGCGATAGCACAGGTCTTCCGTGAAGGCTGCTTAGAGGGGCTGAGCAGTTTGCATGGAACACAGATCCATCCCAACATGCCCACTGCCTGAGTCTTCCAAACTCCTTCTAGAGGTTGCCAGGAAATGCTGTGCTTCTCAACATTATTAATTGCAGACCACCACTGATTCCAGGCTTCAATTGCACCATTTAGTAGGCTGTTATGCCATTCCAGGTGGGGAAGCCAACACATTACATTTGTGTAAATACATAAGTATTGGAACAACATCCTCCCACACTTTGTCCATTCTGCCATAATATCCTTATAATTCACTCCTATACATGCTCATCCTGACTCCTACAGGTACAAAACTGGCAGATTCTCACAACCCTTCCATGTGGCAGCTCCCACAATGGCAGTGTGCTTCTTCAAAGTTACCCAGAAAGGAGTCTCCCAGCAAGACATATCAGAATTCCATGTAGTGTTAACAGGCGCATTCCAGGCCTTCTGCCATTTTCTTTTGGTGGAAGGAACCATTAACCATCAGGGGAGGGAGACCAAGCAGTCCATAAACACCAGGAGGTGGGATCACAGAGGCCCTCCTGGAGTCTGTCAGGCACTTTTCCCAACTCTTATCCTAGACCACCTCCTGCTCCATCAGGAATCCGGTGATAAAGGACCTGGGGAGATCAGGTATTTAAAAGGAAACGCAACTCCACCAATCACCTTATCTACTCTACAACTGAAGAAAGTAAGGCAATCTCTCATTGCTCTCATTGAGACTTTCTGGCATTTGTATCCACATTTCGAGTTGAACCTTGTTGGGACTACACATCCAGACTTAATTTGTCAGTGCACATAACAAAGCACTCAGATACCAAGAAATCTCCACAAGGCAAGTTTTACTTCTGCAGAAGGGTGCAAGTACTCTCTAGCATGTGGTAGCAAAGCACACAGGGAGGCAGTCACAGGCTTCTTTTATCTCCTAATGCGTGAGAAGCAGCTGACCTTCTCCCCATTGGCTGGTTTGAAGGTTTACAATCTTCTCAACTGGCTAGTTTAAGCAGTGTGAGGGGAGGGCCTGAAGGGTTGCTAGGGAGAGAAGAGCAGGGTACAGGGAACTGAAAATCCTTGGCTGTTGATAAATTGTCTTTGGTGGTCCGTTGTGCTCCTGGAATCTAAGCTGAGCAGATATGTCTCCTAACTCTGGTGTGAGAGGTGGGGGAGGGCAACCTAGGGTGGACCGGAGTTGAAGATGGAGGTCCTCCTGTTTATATCTTCTGATAGAAAAGATCTTATTTCTTATAAACTTTAAGGCCTTCAGATTACCCCTTTCATTTTGTGGACTCTGTAGGCCCACCTGAAACACCCACCTGACCTACCACATTATAATCACTGTGTTGCCATAGTAACTAAATTTCACAGTGACTTGATGGCTCAGTCCCCTAGCTGTTGCATTTCTTTATAGTCATAATTAAACGTACATTGTATTGTGTAAAATCCCTTCACGTTTGAAGCTTTCTCATTTCCATTACTAAAAATTAAGTGTAGACTAATAATAAAGCAGAGTCACTCAAGGAAAATAGTCCTTATGGAAATTCTACCTTTTAAACAAAAGGAGTAAACACCTGAATTACACCCTGTAATTCATATGCTACAGTGAACGGCAGGAAAGCTCTTCTAATTCTTAAAACAGGTGTTCAATCCTACATTCCAAAGTAAGCCAGGCACATTTCATGCTGATCACTGCTAAGCACTCCCAGAAAAAGCAGCAGGCATGGAAAAGGACATCGGAGCTGCTTCCTGGCCAGATCGCAAAGAGAGATGCCTGCAGGTTGGGACGCCCTCCTGGGTCTCTGCGACCCTCCCTGTCCGAGCTATTCTGTGTGGTCAGAAAAGAGGCCAGGAGTCAAACTATAGACTCTGGCTGCTGGGAGCCTCAGAGAATTTTCTTCGAAGTGGACTTGGACCTGGGACCACTCCCTGACTCTTCTGAACTTCAGATTCCTCCTTGTCACTCTTCCACTGCGTGGGGAAGGCGTCAGAGACGCCATCCCCTGCACAGGTTGAGAATGGAGTGTGCCTGCAGAGGGTTTCCTGTCCACTCCCCGCAGGAGTCCCAGCTCTCGAAGCAGCCCTGCCGGCCTCTGCGCCTGAGAACTTTGCAGACTAGAAGAGGAGAGCTGCCCAAAGTGACACAGGGACAGAGGGTGGAGTGAGCACTGTCTGGAGCTGGGCAGAGATGACAGATCTGGCCCAGGGTGTGGAAGTTGATGACACCGAGATGAAATTTCTCCTGTTGGACCCAGGCAAAATTGGAGGCTGGAAGTGACCAAGAGGGCAGGCTGGTGGCTGTCTGAGATCAGTCCCCTCTCAAGGTCCTTCTAAGACCCCAGAGGAGATTCCTGCTCCTATAGAGTCAGCACATGCCCTGATTTCTGTACCGAACTTTGTCTTTCATGCCCCTTAAGACAGCAAAATTCAGAAAAGTTACTCTCCACAACACTCGTCCAGCAGCAGCACCTCCCCCAATAAGCTAACACTGACTGCTGCCTTCCGTATCTAAGATCGGTGAGCTTTGTATCCAAGTAGCTCGTGGAAATTTCTGCCTCTCTGCCTTTCAAATCTTCCCTCTGTGTCCACTTCCTCGAGGATACTCAGCGTTCTGTGGTGCGGTGATCCCTGTTGTCCTGCTCCACTATTGCCAAGTAAATACTGCTCTTTGGAGACTCTTTCTGTGAACTCAGAGCCTTTGCACTGAGCTACATTTCCAGCTCTTTCTTTATTTTCAGACAAGTGCTCACTAAATTGCTAAATTGTCCAGGCTGGGTTTGAATTTACAATCCTCCTACCTTAGGCTCCCAGAGTCCTGGGATTGCAGGTCTCTGCCACCACACCTGGCTCTATGATTGTTTTTCTTTTAATTTAGTTGACATGTGTCCAGGGATAGTGGCACTGGAGTGAGACAGGTAAGATTCCCCTCCAGGCAAGAGGAAATGAGCAATGCCGTACAGAGAAGCTGAGCTTCAAATTGGGGAGGGCAAAAATAAACAAAAGTATGAATACAACTGGCTACTAGAACTTGAATGAGATAAGGGTCAGGAGGAGGACACCTCGGTGTCACACGGCTGAGCTTTGGGGAGGCCACATCACTGTCCTGGTTGTCAGAGGTGGTGTGTTGCTACCCCGATGTTCACCAATTTCTCTCCAGCCTGATATTTATAAGCATGTTTTAAACGAGCTTAGTTAATATGCCATGGATTCCATAAATTTTTTTTTAATTTCTCTCTTTGTCTAGTGGTGTCTCCAGCCTGGTCAAGCACACAGACCACATGCTTCCACAGGAAAGACGATGTTGTCCTCTTAGCTTTTGTATTGTAGTTCATTTTTCCTGCTGCAACCTCATTTTCTCAGATTGGAATTACCACACCCACTTCCCTTTTCTCTGAACTGTCGACCTGATGAAAGTTAAAGGATGTGAACTTTGAGTCTGATCTGTGCTAAACCCTTCAGATGAACTGTCAGATACTCTGATTCCAGAAGGAATGCATCTTTATGAAAATAATGTCTGTAGATGGTTCTCTTTCTTCTCACCCTGTCTACCACCCAGACCCCAATGCCAACAAGTCCTCTAGTTAATAGTGGGACATCTCCCCCAGGGCAGCTGGATATTCCAAATAGCAACAGCAATAGCAGCGCTCTCCAGAATGCAAAGGCTCCTTTTGTAGCATCAGGATTTATTTCCTGAAGTCTGAGGTCACAGATGAATGGATGTTTACCTCTAGATCATTGTATCATTTCTTAGCTGATTTTGATGTATACTGGAAGAATCAGTGAACCCAAAGCAAAGTAAAATCTAACACCTTTAATCTAAGAGAAGTCCAAATATTTAGGTGTGCACATAGCATGGATCAATTTTCACTAGGTGGGCCATCTCTCCTGAGTGTTAAATGACTCTCCCAGGTCACAGGAGCTGATGGATGGGGGGACTCTGCTCCCAGCATGGGCGGGAGTATGACTTCCCACGCTAAAGCTGAGCAGCTGAGGCTCCTAGGAGACCCATGGTACCGAAACTTAATGCTGTTGTCCCCGGAGCCTGAGACCCTGACTTCGGTCTCTTGTTGTTTTGAGCTTTAACCTAAACCAGAAACCTGAGAATCAGTTTTTATTGCTTCTTCACCCTCACTCCTCACAGCCAAGGAAATGACAGGCACTCCCTTAGAACGGACCACTATGCTACCAGCCTTAACATGCCAGCTGAGTGCGGTGTGGACCACAGACTCTGGGTGGAGATTGTCTGCACTTGCCCCCCAGCATGGGCTCCGAATAGCTGTGACCTTGAGCAAGGCACTTCTCTGTGATTCAGCTTTCTCATCTTTAAAATAGGGTAATGATCCTAGCTACCTTATGAGGAGGTAGGAAAATGTATATTTGCAAAATATTTAAAAAGTGAGCATGTGTGAATTCTGGCTGCTGTGACTAGGTGGTTGCGCCTGATTTGTGGAGTCACCAGTATGGGATTCCAGGAAGGATTATAAGTGACCCGGGCAGAGCTGGATTAAGAAACAAGACCTCTTCACTCCTGCTATTGAAGAGACTGACATGCAACAGTTCAGGAGCATGGTAGGTGTTGGTCATAACTCTGTGGGCTTCGCTGGGTGGGAGAGGGGCCTCAGCGGCATTTGTGCACTGAGCGGAGAAACCAGGCCAGCAGAAGCCAAGAGCTGGAGGAAGCTGCCTAGAGAACAGGGAATCCAGCTCAGGAGGCGCACGTAGCTTTGGGAGAAAAGGAGACAGACTCAGCCCAGAGGCTTCTAGCCAGGGCTGTGGCTCTCAAGGGCAATGCTTTCCCACTGAGGCTGGCTGGACCGGCTCCTCCAAAAAAGAATGTGACAACATTGTCCACCAGGACATCAGGATCCCAGCCAAGTACTTCAGCACAAGCCTCCAACTCTGCGGGACACTGACGCTGACCAGGGGAACAGCCTAGAAGGAGCTGGGAAGAGCGTGTTATTTGGAGGCAGGCTCATCTCAGCAGCGCAACTGCAGGCAGTGGCCACACGGGCAGGGCAGACCTTGGAGGTGAGTCTCTGCCTGGCCAGGATTAAGAGTGCAGCCAGCTGCTCCCTCCTTCTCCCTGACCCTTGCCAGCAGCTCCCAGCCCGACCGCTCCCTTTATACCACCCACTGAGCTCTCAGCGCTTCGTGACCCATGTAGCCCAGAACCAGAGAAGACCTGTTCCTCCTAGGACTTGGGCCACTGTGTGCCGTGACTGTCCTGTGTCCTCTGCAGGATCCAGAGTCGAGCCAGGATCAGCCCTTCGGCACTTTTACTGCGTTGCTGAGCCGAGATCGGGGCTGCCGGAGTCCTGTAAGGGAAGGGCCAAGGGCTAATTTCACATCTAGCTTTGCCCCGTCCGTGCTTAGCAAGGAAATAAATAAGAATTAATTACAAATAACATTCATTTATTATAAATAAATAACCTCCTCCTTGTTCTTCTTTGAAACTTAGGGAATAGAAGAGAAGCAAGATGGACAGGGAAAGCACCCCGAGCTACCTCTACTTTTGGAAATAATTAAATACATACTGAGCAGCTCTAATCTGAAATGCTCTAAGCTCTCAAAATTTTGAGTGCCTGAATAACACTACTACAAGCAGAAAATTTCACACCATGAAATTTTGTTTCATGGGCAAAATTATTCAAAATATTGCAAAAAATTACCTTCAGGCTATGTGTATAAGGTGTATATGATGTATAAATGAACTTTGTCTTTAGCATTCTGTTCCATCCCCAAGATATCTCATTATGTATATGCAAATACTGTAAAATCAGAAAAAAAAATCCTGAAGGTCGAAACATATCTGGTCCTAAGCATTTCAGGTAAAAGAGGCTCAATCAGTACTGGGGAGAAGAGCAATTTGCCAGCATCTACTAACACTTAAAATACATGTTATAATAGGTCATATACAAATATATATATATATATATATATATATATATATATATTTTGTGTGTGTGTGCTGGGGATTGAACTCTGGGCCTTGAACTTGCTAGGCAAGCACTCTAACCACTGAGCTAATCCCCAACCTGGTTTCCTTCACTTCTGTCTACTACTGTGTTCCCTAGAATTCAGAAAAATAGATTGAAAATGTTCTACTTCAAAATTTTCATGGAATGCACTTGTGACTCAACAGTTCTACTTCCCAGGACTTAACTGCACTTTTCCGTTCGTGCGATACAGTCAAGGGGTTTTACCATTCCTGTGTGTAGGAAGAGGAGCACTCTCCTTCCGGTCACCGCAGGTCAGCGTGGGCCACTCTGAGTGCGCCCCTGCTCCGGACCAGGCTGGAGAAGCGGCTCTGCTCTCAGCTAAGCTCACAGCAGCCCACGCACAGACCACACTCCTTGCTGTTTTGATGCGGTAATCGCCACAGGTCCAAGCCTCGAAGGGCACTGGGAAGTGTACCTTGCTGGGATGCATGGCCAGGGCAAAAGAAAAATGCTTACAATTTGTCACACTGTCACAGGGAAACACAACATAAACAAGCAGGCGGGACCAAGGATGCATTTTTAGGTCTTGCCTAAAACAATAAAAATATGGAAATCCTAACATTAGGGAAGGCAACACATATGAAGGAATATATTGTAGTAGTTGGACATGATAAAGTAGGTCATTGTGGAATAAGCAAACCCCCAAAATATTCTGAATGAAAAAGTATATTCCCAAATGACATTAGAAAGCAGCACAGAAACTGCCTTTAGTGAATATGTTTGTCTTTTCATGTCTTTAAAAAGAAGGGCTTACTAACCTGACAAAAGATGCTGGTGGAGAAGGGAGGTTTCAATAACCTCCAAGCCAGAACTGCTACTGCTTAATTTTTATTTTTTATTTTTTTTTATTTTTACCAAGAACATGTATTGGTACATTATATACATAATGATCATAATCAACATGGTTATTTTGTACCTGTACATGATGTATCTCGGTTCCCCACCTCTTCCCCTCACCACCCTTCCATTCACCCAGCCCTCCCTATTTGCAGCAAGTTTATTTACACTTTTCCATTTTTTTCCCTTTCATCTTACTTTTCTTTTAACCTTCTTCTTTATCCCCCTTTTTCCTATCCAGTTCTCCTCTCTTTTGAATACTATCTCTTTTTTTTTAAACGTATTATCTATTATACCTCTTTGTCCTTATTTATACTTATGGTTTCTCATACCAGAGAAACAATTCGATATGTACTGATAAGTGTCTGATTTATTTCACTTAATAGTATGTTCTCAAAGAACATCCATTTACATACAAATGACTCTAGTTTATCCTTCTTTATGGCAGTGTAGTACTCCATTGTGTAGAAAAACCACATCTTTTTTAGCCATTCATCAGTTGTTGGGCATTTAGGCTGTTTCCAATACTTAGCTATTACAAATTGTGCTGCTATGAACATGGTTGTGCATATATCACTGTGATATGATGATTTTAATTCTTCTGGAAAGACACCAAAATAAAAATAATTTTTATTTTTAATGGTTATATAAAAATGTAAAAACTGTAACTATGTAATGGGTGTCATGTGATTTTTGGATACACTTACACACTGTTGAATGCTTGAATCACAATAACCATGTCCAGCCCCTCAAACATTTATGAAATCCTTTCATTTGCAGCAACATGGATCATTACGTGAAAGAGGCCAGGGGCAGAAGAGTGGGCACTGCATGATCTCACTCAGGTGGCATCTAAAATTGCTGACCTCATAGAAGTACAGAGCAGAGTGTGGGTGGGAAAGTGGGAGGAGAAGGTTGGGTAAAAGCTTGTCTACAGGGCTGCTGTCCTTCTGGTGCGAGGAGTTTGGCTTAAATCAGGGATGGCGAACCTTTTACAGATAAGTGCCCAAACTGCAACACAAAACCCACTTATTTATTGCAAAGTGCCAATGCTGCAATTAAACCTGAATACTGAGGTTGTAGTTAAAAAAAAAAAAAAACTCCTACATTAAAATCTTTTTTCTTAAAAGAAAAACAAATAGCACCCATACCACGGGTTCACCACCACTGGCTTAAATCGTGTCCGAGAAGAGAAGAGAAGAAAGAGGGAACAGAGCTGCCAACTTTGATGGAGAAACCCCCGAATCTGCTAAGCCAAAAAGGATAGTTGAAAAAGAAAATGACTTTGCTTACCAAATACATACTAACAAGTTCCCATGAAAGTGAATCTGAAATCAGGGGCTGCGTTTGGCTGGATGAGATGTTGACCTTGCTGGCTATGGTTCGCTTTACCTGGGAAGAAGCCCAAAGGAGCCAGGCCTCGATGAGGCCCTGCGAATTTGTGCAGAGGTCACAGCTCACTCCACATGGTTTCCTGGACCCCAGTGGGGTCTCTCTTCCCATGTCCAGGAATGTTTTCATCCTGGTAACTTTAATTTTAAAGAAATAAGAGCATATCACTCTCTATCCTACATGAACTCTGGCTGAACTCGACAGATGTTCAAGCTTTTTATTTTCTCCTCAAGCAAAGCTTAATGGAGATTTTGTTACCAGGGCGATCACCACCTCTCTGTTTGCTCTGTTAATCTCAGTTCACTAAGTGTTGACTGTAGATATATAAATGTGGCCTAAGTACTCATTTTTCCCTGGATTATTAGCTTGGGGTTTTTATTTTGCAATTTTATTCTCTAATATCTGTCCCTTAATTAAAAGGAAACAAAAAAGACAGAACCAGAAAAATGTTCAACTGCCTTCGGTCTGAATTTCAAATCTGAAAAGGGAATTTTATTCTTTCTTTGAACTGCTGTAATACTAGGACCTTGTTCTACCTGAAAACACCTTGAGATTTCTTGGCTTCAAATCCCACAGGCCCCATTTGGAGTTGGCAGCTCATTTACTTCTTAACAGGAGGGGGAGAAAAAGTTCCTTTCTTTGGGCGGAGCTGTAGCTTAGGGTTGGAGTGCCTGCCTAGTATGTGTGAGGCTCTGGATTTAATCCCCACTACCTAAAAAAAATCACTTTCTGTGAGCCTCTGTTTCCTACTTATTAGAGTGGAGATAATGACCACTTCACAGAGGTAATGCGGAATACTGAGGTTAAGCATGTGTGAAAGGCACTAGGGCTGCTGTTCTGAATACACTTCCTGTTCCCTCAAGGTCAGTTCCTGATATCTTGATTGTCTAGAGGAAGCCAGACAATGATCTACCAGTACAGATTTAGCTGGCACAAGTTGAATTTCTCCTTCTGAGTGGCCTCAGGGTCGGTGCAGAAGCGAGCACACCGGTAGCTCCTCACTGGGTGGGGGCACCCACTGCCCTGCATGCTGACAGCCTGACTTTGGCCACCGTGGACCTCAGTGCGGCCGTCCACGGCTTCCTCTGGGTTGAAAGTGTGGCCAGCCCCTGCACCGCAGGCTGAGGACGGGAAGGAATACCGAATGGGGTCCTGGCCTGGGCAAGGGCAGCTCCGTTTGCTGTTTTCCACTTGAAACCTCATGGACTCAGCTAGACATTTTTCCTTTTCAGGGTCGCAGTTTTCTCATCTGAAAAATTGTCTGGGCATGAGGGGTAGGTCACTGCTGTGGTTCCCTCCTGTCCTCACACAGGTAAACCCTGATCCTGGGCTCCAACATGGTGATGAGGTGAGGAAGGCAGCTAGCTGGCAGGTACAGTGCAGTTGTCTGGGGACTCATCGGAGGAGACTCTCGGGCTTCCCAGAACTCCCTTCTTCTGTCAGCTCACTTCCGGGAAACCATTTGCCCCTTCATGATGCCCAATACCCTCCTGAGGACATCTCCTTTCTCTTTTAAAAAAAAAAAAAAAACACGGTAAGCTATGTTAGGTCTACTTGCTAGCAGCACTCGGTGAGGCAAACCAGCAAGGGACAATCGATTCGCTGTGCTTCCCTGCCGAGTGGTCAGAGTCCTGAGGCTGTGTGACTGAAGTGTCTAAGACCAGACAGAACAGAGCAGCAATCTCAGCCTGCAAAAAATGTCTGCCATGTTGGGAGCCTCGTAATCATATTCAAATGAGTGTTAAGAACAAAACAAACAGACAGGGTTTCATATATGCGGGAGTCCAGGAGACCTGTGTTCATGTTCTATATTTTCCACTTATTAACTAAGTTACTTTGGATAAATTATTCGGCCTTCTGAGATGCAAATTGCTCATGAGGAAGGGAAGGATGATTTCATTTGCCTTACAAAGGATTGTATGGGTGGGAAATGGTATCTGCAAACCACATAAAAATCTAATCTCTGGCCATCAGGACTGTTATTTGGTGCCATAGGGAAACTACCACATACCTTATGTTCACATCTTTGCTTTCTATTCCTTATGTGATATTCAGCCAAAGAATTAAACTCTCAAAATCAACTTCTTGGTGTTAAAAAATATTTTGTGTGTGTGTGTGCTAAAAAATATTAATAGTAGCATATATTTCTCAGGGTTGATGTGAAGTGTATTTGGCAGAGTTCTGGCAAATAGCATTCATGAAATAATTGCTACTGTATACTGCATGTTCACTTTTGCACTTTCTATGAAGTTTAATAGTGCTATATTTAGGAGGATCTTTTTCAGCTAACTCATGTCAGTCTCTGAGTATTTGTTGAATTTAGTTCCTGAAATAGACCCCAAACTAGAAAGCACCTTGTGACTGTCTGAGGCAGAGCTAGGAGACCAGCTCCCATCCTGCTGGTGTTCCTTGCTCAATAGGAAAAATACTGTACATGTTTTTCTCTGCAGAAAACCAGCAAACTTATATTTGTTTCTGATTCTAGCCAACGATACACAGTAGATCTCATTTGCCATGCACAGAGCCAGGTACCAGAAAAAAAAAAAAAAACATGAAGAGCAAGGTGTATGGCAAAACGAAATCTAAATAGAAGGTTGCATTTCAAAGTTGGTTCTGAAATGGAACGCTCTGTAAGAACTGGTGGGAGTTTTTCTTCATCTTTCTACTATGAGCTTTTCGTCTGAGATGAAAAGGCAGTCAACTTCAAGAGGCTTTTCATTCCATTTCTATGCTATTTTTACACTATTTTTCTAGTAGTCAGCCCTGCAGTTCTTTCCCCCCAGTCTTCTTCACGCTTTTTTGACTGTACGTTATTATCACTTCTGTGTTTGGAAGTCATCCCTAGGAAGCGCGGATTCTCACATCTTCATTTCCAATCCAGGCTCTGCTTTTCACCTTTGACTGTCTGCCTCTGACTTAGCTTTTCATTTGCTTCTATGTGGGAGAGTTGGCTCTTTTTAATTGAACGCATTCTATTTTAAAGTGTTGTCTTCCACTTCTTCTCTGTAGATGACAAAAACTAAGTCTTTGGCTCTGTTCTCTTAGGGTTAGGGTTACAGTGAGGGCTTCAGTTTTTCCTCTTGGGTCCTTTGAGTTCTTTCTTCTGGGGGCTGCTGAAGAATGAGGTAGCTTGCAGCTAGGGATGAGTCGTGGATAGGCAGGAACCTTCTATGCCAGGCCAGCTTTCTTTACCAGCTTTTGTGTTGATGTCCTCTCACATCTGGCAGTAATCATTTGCTGAGAAAAGAGTGGTGTCTTAGCCTAAGTCCCCTAGAGAGCAAAGTCCATGGCAGAAGCCACCCTTAGACCACTCACCCAGGAGTGTGTGAGAGAAGGCAACCAGCATGACAGCAATAAGGGAGAGCGGCCCTCAGGACTTGATGGAGCTGTCCATTGGTGCCATCGCCCTGTGGGTCTGTCTCCCGAGAGGCCGTGTGAAGGTCCTTGACTCAACCCATCCCAGCAGGAGAAGGAAGGGAGAAGGGTGTGTGCATGGGTTCTCTCCTCTTGTGGGGCCAGGGTCTCCACAGGAGGATGTCAGTCCCCTGCATTTCTACTCAGGAGAGGTGTAGACACACTGCATGCTTTGTGGCATCTCATGCTCCCATGTCAACAGAAACTCCACCGCGGGGCATGAAGAGAGGCCGGTGTGGGCACAAGCCGAGATGCTATTGAGATTTTGCACATCAAGATGGTCACCACTGAGGGAAGTTTGTCAGGGAGAAGATAGAACAGAGAGGAATAACCTTTTCCTATACCAACAATATGGCTAAAGCACAACCAAACAAGATTCAGTACACTGACTGAACATCTCTAATCCCCAGATATAAAGTTCAAAATACTCCCACATCCAACACTTTGTGAACCCCTACGTGATGGCACAGTGGAAAAATTTCTCCACAGTCTCATTTCATGATTCCCAGTTAAAACACAAGTGTGCTGAAAAGATTGTACAAAACAATCTTCAGGTTTTGTATGTAAGACATTTAGAAACATAAATGAATCGCACGTTTAGACTTCGTCCCATCCCAAGACGTTTCATTATCTATATGCAAATTTTCTAAAATCTGAAATCTAAAACATTTCTCATCCCAAGTATTTTAGA
Source organism: Hystrix cristata (assembly GCA_004026905.1). Taxonomy (NCBI): domain Eukaryota; kingdom Metazoa; phylum Chordata; class Mammalia; order Rodentia; family Hystricidae; genus Hystrix; species Hystrix cristata. Next base: position 63,372 of record PVJO010003038.1, read on the forward strand.
TAAAGGGCACTCGAACCGTATCACCAGCTATAAAGAAGCTGTGCAACTAAACATGTTATCTCCCTAGTAAGCAGAGATCACAGTTAGATGCCCTGGAATCACTTGCATCACAGTCCCGGATGATGGAGGAGAAAGAGGGCGGATAGTGGAGGCTCTGTCTGCCCACCTCATAGACTCAGGAGGATGAGAAGAAACACCAAACATGATGTTTTAAGGGTGGCAACTTTGTGTTCTCTTTTGCTTATGACAGCATTCCCACACTGGGACTCAGTAGATGTTCTTTGAATGACTAAAATGAGTGAACAATATGCACAGGACAGTAAGCTGGTTTCTTCGGTTTATCTCTGTGGGAAGAGTTTAAATTTTTTTTCCATTGAGGAGATTAAAAAAAAAATCTACTGATAAGAAGCTAAACAGAATGTAAGAGAACCAGAAAACCAGCCATTCCACAAGGGTCCGGTGGGTAAATAAGATGCCCTAAGGCCCCCCACGGAGAGTAAGCTCCTTAGGAAAGAGGAGGCCCAGGGACCTGTGGGACACAAACTGTGGGAAATATTTTTTCCGTTTTTCTCCCCCTTTTCTGTAAAGTCCTTGGGCTCTGCAGAGCGACCGTGGCTTCCTGTGTGCTGATGACATGACCGATGTCTGGGCGCCCCTGGGTAAGCTCAGGATGGAAGCAGGCTGCCAGGGAACCGACCACAGATGACAGGGTCTAGCTCCGGGCAGTCAAAGGGGTTGAAGATTAAGGTGATAGACAATGGTTAGTGAGGTAATCAGTCATGCCTCTGCAGCGAGTCTCCTAAAACCCAAAGGACAAAGTGTGCAGAGGTTCTAGATGGCTAAATGCAGCCATCTAGACTGCTGGAGGCTGGTGCAGCACGAAGGGACCAAAGCTCTGCACGCTCCCCTTATACCAGGCTTGTGCACATCTCCATCTGGCTGTTACCTGTATCCTTCACAATATACTTCTTATAAAACAGTAAGCCTAAGTGTTTGCCTGAGTTCTGTGAGCTGCTCTCGCAAATTCATAGACTCCCAAGGAGAGTCTTGTGGGAACCCTGATTCACAGAGTGTATGTCAAAAATTCCAGAGGCCCAACTTGTAACCAACTTCTGAGATGGGTCTCCTCATGGGACTGAGCTCTGCCTGTAGGGTCTGAGGCACCTCTGGGCAGACAGCATCAGCACCAAACTGAAGGGGAGCACACAGCTGGTGCTGATGCTACAGAGCTGCTTGGGGGCAGGGGAAATCCCCACACATCTGGTGTCAGTGCATGTGGTGAGAGTACAGTTCAGATTGGGTTTGGATGTTCCCCAATGTTATCAGATGAATGCTATCAACCAAGTATAATTACAGTCCACTCCACTCACCAGCACCAGAAAACACACACAAAAAAAGCACACAGATCACCACAGAGACGTTCTGAGCTACAAACAAACCTTGACAGAGTTAAAAGAATAGAGATCACACAAAGCGTGTCTTAGACCATAACAGAATTAAACTAGGAATCAAGTACAAAGAGGTATCTAGATACCTTCAGACGCAAGAACAACACACTTCCGTGTAACTCACAGGTGAAAGAGGAAGTCAGAGGGGAAACTTTTCAAAAAGTCAAGTACAGGAAAACGAAAGAGCAGCATATCAAAATTTGTAGGATGTATGAAAGGCAACGTTTGGAAGGAAATTTATAGTGTTAAATGGGGGCAATAGAAAATAAGAAAGTTCTCAAATTAACTATCAAAGTATTTATGAAAGGAGAGGAGAAGCAGAAGAGCAATTCATAAATGTGAGTGTGGAAATCGGTGAGGGAGAAGGCCTCGAATACAAAAAATCAATACAAATAAAAGCTGGTCGTTTGAAAAGTTTTTTTTTTGTTTGTTTGTTTTTAATTGGTAAGCCTCTAGCCAGACTAACAGTGAAAACAGAAAAGCACAGACTACCAATATCAAGTATGAAAAAAGGAACATTAATACTGACCTCACAGACCTTGAAGGGTAAACATGGGACACTGTGAGCGACTCCATGGCCATAAATTCAACAAATTAGACAAAATGGACTAACTCCGTAGGAAACAAAAATCTACAAACATTTACTCAAAAAGATTGTATTACTAGTACCTTATATAATATTTAAAGTTGATTTTCAGTTAAAAATGTTCCCCCTTAAAAAGAGAGAAAGAAAACTTGAAGTTTTTATGTTTTTACTGCCCAAATCTTCCAAATATTTCATAAAGTGACAATAATAACCCTTTGGATACTATTCACTCTTTTATTGAATGTAGAAAATATTTCCAACCTGTTTAATAAGGTTAGATTTATAGAATTATCAAAACTACACCGCCCCAAAAAAAGCCACAAGTAGAAAAATATCTAAAGACCAAATCCCTCATGAACATAGATGTTAAAATCTCATGCTAGACTACATGCTCAACGACAGATGAATGGATAAAGAAAATATGGTATTTATACACAATGGAGTACTGCTCTGCCATAAAGAGGGATAAATTTGAGACATTGGTAGGTTAATGGATGGATCTAGAGACCATAATGCTTTTTAAAATTTCTGTTAGTTTTATTAGTACATTTTAGATATACATAATGATCACATTCATCATACAGAATTTGTACCTGTGCATAATATATCTTGATTCTTCTTTATCTCACCGATCCCCTTTCTTCCCTTCAACCCTGCTTCCTCTCCTTATTTACAAAAGTTTTGATTTCATTTTTCTTTCTAGTCTCTTTTTCTTTCTTTTCCCTTCCTTCTTCCCCTCTGCCTTCCTTGTTCCCCCTCCCATTTGAACATTTTCTTCCCATTTCTCAATATCTATTATACATTTTGGTCTTTATTTACCCTTTCCATTTCTCACACCAGAGAAACAATGAGATATTTAAACATGTATATCTGATTTATTTCACTTAAAAGTATAGCTTCGAGATGCACCCATTTACCTGTAAATGCCTCACGTATATCCTTCTTTATGGCAAAGTAGTACTCCATTGTATAAAAATACCACATCTTTATCCATTCATCCATTGATGGGCATTTGAGATGCTTCCAAGATTTAGCTATTACAAATTGTGCTGCTGTAACATGGGTGTGCATATATCACTGTGTTATTGTGATGGACCGAAATGATCAACTTAAGCAGGAACACCCAGCTGGACTGAGTTGGTGTGGTTCTGGGTGTACAGGATCCACCTGAGGATTCTTGCCACCACACCATAAAGGAGAACAGGAGCAGAAGATAGGCACCAGCTCTTTCCCAGGAGAAGCTCTGTTGCGGCTGGTTCTCCTGAAGGGAACTTGGCTGTTCTCATCTCAGAAGGAGCTCGGGGCCTTGCTGTTGTCGAGGATGACTGTTGTTGCTTCAGGGGAGCTCTGGTCCTCATCTCTGCTGTGAGCATCATACCGTGGTTCCAGTAAAGATTTCTTCAGCCATTTAGTGCAGACACAAATGTACATGGGACAGTGCAGTGGGCTCCCAGCCCTTGATCAGATCTTTTGGGTCTCCAGTGCATAGACAGACAGGCATTCAGCACCCTTCCTGCATTTGGTTTGTGGGTGAATGTTGTAACTTGTAAATGTCCTGTATTAAATCTGCTCTCTTTCAAACCATTGACTCTAGAAAGCTAACTAATACAGTTATGATGCTTTTAATTCTTTCAGGAAGATACTGAGATGGGGAATGGCTGGGTCAAACAGAACTTTTAATTTTAGTCTTATGAGGAATCTCCACACCGATTTCCACAGTGGTTACATGAGCCTACACTCCCATCAACAGTGGAGAAGGGTTCCTTTCTCCCCACAGCCCCACCAGTATTTGTTACTGCTTACTTTCTTGATAATAGCCATTCTTTCTAGAGTGAGATGGAACCTGAGTGTTGTTTTAATTTCCATCTCTTGAATGACCAGTGATGTCGAATTTTTTTCATATATTTATTTGCAGTTTCTACTTCTTCATCTGAGAAGTATCTATTCATTTCAGATGACCATTTTTGGATTGGATCTTTAGGCTTGATTTCTTTTGAGTTCTTTATATATTCTAGACGTTAGATCTTTGTCTGAGGAACAGCTGGCAAAAATTTTTTCCCACACCGTAGGTTGTCTCTTCACTTCGTTAGTGGATTCTTTTGCTGGGCAAAGCGTTTTAATAGGATGAGATCCCAGTTGTTGATACTTTGTGATATTTCCTGTGCAATGGGGTTTTGTTCATAGAGTCTTTGCCTACTTTGTCTAGAGGAGTTCTACCTAGTCTTTCTTTCAGCAGATTTAGTGTTTCTGTTTTAATACTTAGGTTTTTGGCCCATTTCGATTTTAGTTTAGTGCATGGTAAGAGATACAGGTCTAGGTTTAATTTTGGGCATGTGGAAAGCCAGTTTTTCCAGCACCATTTATTAAAGAGGCTTTCTTTTTTGCAGTGAAGATGTTTGACCTATTTGTCAAAGATAAGGAGGCTGAATGTGTCTGGAGTTGTGGAGACCATAATGTTAAATGTAACAAATTGGATACATGAGTTTAAATATTGCATGGCTTCTCTTATATAAGAAACCTAATGTATAAATAAAGAGCAAAATAAAAGATTAGATAATAGGAAGTAGGGAGATCTTTTTCAAATGGGAAGGAAAACAAAAGATGGGGAGGAGAGGGAAAAGGGTTAAAAAACATAGAATTGAAAAACTGTAAATAGAGATTTTTTTGAAATGAAAGGGGATCAAGAATTGGAGGGAGCAGGGAGAGATAGGAGCAGAATGAGCCAAAAAATAATTAAGATGTGTTATGTACATGTACAAACTCCCCACAATGAAGGTAATCATTGTGCATTGCAAATATGGACTAATAAAAATACGTAATAAATAACATTACAGTTAAAACACAGTAAACTCTCAGATTGGGAATGTAGCTCAGTGGCATAGAGCTTGCCTAGCATGCTTGAGGATTGGGGTTCAATCTCAAGCACTGAAAAAAAAGTAGATGCAGAAATCTTCAACAAGATAAACAAGATGTTAGCAAAATGAATATATAAAATATAAAAATAATTTACTATGGCTAAGTAGGTTTCATACCAAAATGCAAGGCTGGTTCAATATTTGAAAAGCAATCAATATCATTTACTATGTTAAAGGTTCAACTAGAAAAAATGTTCTCATCATTAATGAAATCATCATTTCATTGATGTGGAAATAACATTTAAAAATTCAGTATCTAGTCATGATAAAACCTCTAAGCAAATGAATCAAACAAAATTTCCTTAATTAAAAAAAAAATCCCTGGAGTATTTTGCTTTTGAATGCCCCCTACTTGTCAAGTAGCTATTTATCATCTCTTTTCCCCCCTTTTCATCATCTTTAAATAAATCATCTTTTAAAAAAATTTTTTAAAAAATCCCTGCAGCTAACTGTGCTGAATGGTAAGAGACATGTTATCTCACCCTACTCCCCAGGTTTGGGAACAACATTGTCCAGCACACCCAAGACAATGGGAAAAAAAGAGGAAATAAACTGACCTTTGTTCACTAACAACACAATTATACATAGAAAATTCAAAAGAATCCACAAAAAAATCCATTAGAATAAATACATTCATCTAGCAAGTTTGCAGGAGAGATCATTATACCAGTCACTTGTATTCCTGCTTAATGTTAATGAAGTTAGGATTTAAAATGACACAAACTAAACAATTTCTACAGCAACACACACAAATATCTGAGTAAAAATGAGACAGAAAGTGTGCAGAACCTGTAAGCTAAAAACTGCACATGAGGAAGAATCAACATCTTAACAACATTGAGTCTTTGGATCCATAAATATGGTCTGTCTCTTCATTTAAACCTTATTTTAAAAGACTTTCATCAATCTTTTGATCTAGAGTCATCACTGCCTTAAAATCTCAGTAAGCTGCTTTTAATTATTAGCAAATTAATTGTAAAATGTGTGCAGAAAGTCAAAGAAGGGGTTGGGGATTTAGTTCAAGTGTTAGAGTGCTTAGCTAGCAAGCACAAGGCCCTGAGTTCGGTCCCCAGCAACCTCCCCCAAAAAGAAAAGAAATTTAAAGAAATTAGAATGGAGAAAATAAATCTGAACAAAAGGAAAAAATAGTAGGATTCAAGAAATAGTGACACAGATCAATGGAATAGAAAACAGAATTCAGAAATAGAATAGCATGAATATTGTCAGCTGACTTTTGAGAGAGATACTAAGACAGTTCAGTGGAGGAAAGATTGTCTTGTTAATAAATACTGTGGAAGTGGGGCTGGGGATTTAGCTCAGTGATTAGAGTGCTTGCCTTGCAAGCACAAGACCCTGAGTTCGATCCCTGGCACCACCAAAATAAATAAATAAATAAATAAATAAATAAATAAATAAATAAATAAATACTGTGGAAGCAATTCACCATTCACATGCAAAAAAACTGAATGGAAGGATCCCACGCACTTATACAAATGGTGCACTTATACAAATGGACCATGGAGCTAAATATAAATATTTAAATGAAAAACTATCGACATGAAAACACAGGAGGACATTTAAAGTACTAACAAAAGTATGCCCCATAAGAAAAAAATGAAAAATTGGTCTTCATTGAAATTAAAATCTTAGTTTCGAGAAAGACGTTGTTCAAAGAATGAAAAGACAAGCCGCAGACTGGAAGAATATATTTTTAAGAGTCATATGTGTGATAAAGGATTTCAGTTTAGAAAATGCAAATAACTCACCACTTAACAATAAGAAAATACATGAATTTTAAAATTGGGCAAAATACCTGAACATACACTTCACCAAATAAAATAGAATAGTTTTATAAACGCACACGAAATATGCTTATTTGACAACATTGACAGTTTGGGTCAATTAGAGCTAAGAACCATACTGAGAAACCACTACGTACCTATTAGGATGTCAAAACAAACAAACAGTGATAATATCAAATAATGATACTATGCAGAGCACCAGAAATCTCATCCATTGCTGGTGGAAATTCAAAATGCTTGTTTTGACTGCATAGCAATATTGTGAATAATAACACTCCACATAAACTATCTGTTTTTTGTGCCTATTAACTCACACTGAAATATGTACATAAAATCATGAAATATAGAGTGTCAATCTCGTGCCAATCTTATTTTTAAATTACAGTACTGAAGTTTCCCCAGTAAGGCACAGACAGGCTCCTGGATACAGAAACGCTATCCGTGGTGCTGAATCTAGAGTCAGAGGATCCCTTTTCTCTCTAGGTTAGAACTGGAGTACCTTTCTGAGCATCGGTATTTTTTTTTTCTTTTTTTAAACCTGTAGGATTCTAAAGTCTCTTCTAGCTTGAACAGTTCTCAAGCAAAATGGATTTTTAATCAAGTCAGAATAAAGAGTATAGAAACATTTACATCAGCAGTTCATGCTAAGAGATAATTAAGTAGGAACTTAAAAAAAATTCCAAGTGATAATCATGGCCATTAGGGAAAATGAAGATGGAAAACAGTGTACTGATAAAAGCATACTGGTCAAATCAAAGGCTACGACATGAAATCAAGTGGAGAGAAGACTCAAAAGAGTCTCATGCCAGCTGATTCCCAGACCCCTTAAATCTCAAATGTGCTCTTATAATCTGTGCCAGAAGCAATTAGAAATATGGAAAATTTGGTTTAAAAAATGGAAGGAAAGAAAGACAGAAGGAAGGAAGTGAGAAAAGGAGGGAGGCAAAATGAGGGAAGGGAAGGAAAAGAAATAAAGGGAAGGAAGGGAAGGGATGAAGGAGAGGGGAAAGAAGAAAAAGGAAATAAAGAGAAAGGTTCACTTTTGAGTTCCCTGCATATTCCTTTCTAGGCAGCACTAAAGATTCATTTTGCATCTTCCTTTCCCCTTCCATTGCACTTCATTCACCCTAAGACAAAAGAATAGTGATCAGATTCAGCATATTCCAGAAAGTGATCCTGCACAGAGACGTGGACACAGGCCAGGGTGCAGTAGGAGCTGTCCAGGTAGTGCCCACTCCCTGAACCAGCCACATGCTGCTCCCTGATTCTGACAGCAGATATTGAACTGTTCCCATCCTTCACCTCCCTCACCACAGTAACTGATGCAAAGACTCAAGTGGGCCCTACTAAAAGCACACCCTGGGGTTTGTGACACTGATTTCTGACTTCCTTCTCTCTTTGGCAATGATACACGAGGATGTGAGTGCCGGGGTGTGAGTGCATGTGGGAACCTCACTCAGTGTCCAGGAGGAAGCTCAGGAGAGGAGGCACTCAAGACGGAGAGCCCTGCTTCCGGCTAAACCCCTCTAACTGCCCAGGCCATGAGTCAGTAAATGCTCTTTTTGACACAGGCTAAATTTTGCCTTCTTCACTTGCGCCCCAGAATGTTGAGGCTTTTCCTGGACAACAGCCCCATGGGAGGAGCCTGGGAATCATCAAGGTTCCCCACACAGGTGTGGCATCCTCCTCGGTTGGTCTCCCTTTCATCACCTGCAGGGCAGGTACACTCTTCACACTTCCTGAGAGCCAGATTGAACTACTTGTGGCTGTGCACTGGCTTTCACACTCACCAGAGGGCTCAAGTGTGAGCTTAGGGCAATGAGAGTTTTTTTTCCCTTGCAGTATTGGAGCTTGAAACCAGGACCTGTGCACAGAGCTACAGCCCCAGATTTGTTGTTGATGTGTCTTTTATTTGAGATGGAATCTCACTGAGTTGACCAGGCTGGGATCAAACTTGTGATACTTCTGCCTCAACTTCCCAGACTGCTGGATTACAGGCCTGCCCCACCAGGCCCATTTTAATAATGGCTTCCTGAGCCTGCCAGCATTAGGGTATTAGGGTACCAAAATGATTGTATGGGCTAGCCTAGCTTCTAGGAGTTCATTGAAATGAATATGAAAAACTCATCTACAAATATGTGTTATTTGTCTAGTTGGGCTGGATATATTTCCATGCATTCAATTCACTGGAAATAAGGAAGATGAAATTATTTGGTACAGGATTCTGGTATTGTCAACTGTTTTGAAAAAATAATATAACATTAATATCACATCAAACAGCATCACATCCATTATGCCATTCATAGAGGATGGGGATTTAGTGGGCATTTATTTCTTCCCATGTCTCCCAACTTCAGGAAGTAGATGAACCCCTGGGTTGCATAGCTGAGCGTGTTCCTGAGAGGAATGGCTGTCACCTGTCTAGGGCTTCCAAATGTATTTCTTTCTAAATTCAAAAATAGAAACAGAGGGGTTGTGATTGTCTCTTCCGAAAAAGCTGCTGTCACACACACAAAAGACACCTGCCCCCGGATACTCACCACAGCTCGGGGCTGAAAATCCACTTTCTGTGGCTGAGGCCAGCTCAGCTTTTGGAATGCTCTGTCTTCTCTTTCTGGGAAAATCTCCCTAGGTACTTCTAGAATGCAGCAATGAATTAAACTAATTACGTAACTAAGACGTGGGCATTGCTCTATGGATCATACAGAGAGGTGTGCATGCACTCACACATGGCTCAGGGTCTTCTTTGAGACTGCTCGCCAGTCCCACACCCTGGCAGCCCACTCTGGCCCTGGGCCCCCTCCAAACTGCACCTCTCTTGGGGCCTGGCCGCACTGAACTCTCAGTGTGTGCTCAGGGAATTCTCGTTGGAATGTATGCTTCTGCTCTTGCTGTGTCTTCTGAGTGGCATTCAGCTGCTCCACCATTAAACGAATAAAGCCAGGGAGAACCTCAGTGCACAGCAGAGCTGAGCCTGTGAGAGAATCCGAGCTAGAAGGAAGTGTGTCTCATCCATCCTGCAGGGAGGGTTGTGCTCCTGGTGACTGTGAACCTGAGATAAGCAAGAGGGGGCATGCTGGAGATAAAACCCAGACTGCTCTGCACAGCGAGGTAGTCCTGAAGAAACACAGATTTTCCCGTTACCTGAGTTTTCATTTTCAGAGACTGTCTGCAATTTAGAAGAAAAGACCTTAAAGGAGAAGGAGAAAGCAGCGCAGCGCGAGGCAGATAAACCCCACGTTAGCCAGTGACTCATGGCCGTGTACTGCTGGAGCCTGTCTTCTGAGAGTGAGCTGAGACTTTTCACAGATCTTCCTTTGCAATTCATGATTTTTAAAAAATGTATATCTTGAGAAAGTTGGAGCTTGAATCTGAGCAGATTCCAGGATTCTTTTGAGCTCCTTACACCGTGGATGTAGGCAGAAACTCTCGCTTCCTCTCACACCCTTCCTGCTGCCTGCTCTTCTGGGCTGGTAGGTGGGTCTCCTCTGCGCCCGCCGTGGCTCAGAGAGTGACCCAGGCCATGCTCCACTTAAGGTGACTTATTAGATCTTGGTAAATGATAATGATCTGTTTTAAAAGAAAATTTCTGGAGGGGTCCAGACTTTCTCCTTCACGGCTTCATTTTGCTACACACTCTCTGCTTGGGAAACATCGCTTCACCTGTGGTGAGTGTGGATATGTCTTGGTAACATTACCCCACTTTAGAAAGGTGCTATGAGACACTGACAAAATTGTTTTTAAATTATTTCTGTTTCCATGCTCTTGAAATCACCCAGCTTATAAAGGAGGTATGCCATGTGGGGGCCAGGTATTATTACGCAATGCACTGACTGAAGCTCCATCTAATGAAGGAAAAAGACTAGTTTTCCTGAGTAAGAATCAGTGAGAAGCGGCCTCCTGCTAAGGGCATGGGTTTCAAGATATTTGGCTGCATTATTACTGGGAAATGAAGCCCAATGTGGCAACACTGAAATGTTAAAACTTGGCCCACTTGTGTGTTCCTGAAACCATCTGTGGTTCCTCGGTGTTCTCTCCAGTAGGAGAAATGGTCCTTATGTGAGGGAGAAGCTTCCAAATACCTTGGAATGCATCCCCAACACTCTATTTGCTTTTGGACAAGATGAGGGAATGGGATATACTTGTTACCCAGCCCGAAAGAATCGACAAACTAAGAGAGGAAAACACTGCAGGCCAAGTTTATAAAGCTGGCTGTAGTAACCAATTGATTCTGTTTTTGTATGTTTAGAAATAATATGGAAGACAGGCCTTGAAACACGATTCACACCAAATGAATATTTAAAGATTTAAAACCTGTGCTAACAAGTTGTTTACAGATTTAAGCTGCCCCTTCTGTTAACAACATGAACAAATTTCAAGTTCCCTAGTTCATTTTACCAAACACAAACAAGAGTGGATTTAATAGTCAGTGAACAAACCCTCGGGAAAATGCACAATTATCTAGGATGTTAAGATATAGCAGGCAAAGTTATTTATGGACTTTAAATTACTGTAAAACTTGGCATAACACTATGAATTTCATCAGTGTGAATGTGAAAGATATTCAGATTTAAGGTCTTCAGGACATTTTGGGGAAAGTATTATGTACTGAATTTCTTGCTTCCTTCCATTCAAGTTGGTCTCTAATTCAGTTTCTGGATTACAGGGAGAAGAATTCTATGGTATAGAATTTAAAATAAATGACCAGTGTATTAATCAACCCACCAAATTAACAATCATAGTGCACAGATGAGTAAGTTCCAGGAATCTGCTCTGTAGAATAGTGACTATCGCTGACAACAAGATATTGTACACTTAAACATTTACTAAGAAGGAAGAGCTCATGTTAAAGTGTTCTTACTTCCCCAGTCACACACACACACACACACACACACACACACACACACACACAACAAGGATACTTTTTGGCAGTGATGGATGGCCATGCTTGTTTTCTTTATGGTGAAGACATATCACTGTTGTATGTGGAATGTAAAACCATCAAATCGTACGCATTAAACATATGCAGTTCTTTTGTACATCAAATATATCTCAATAAAACTTCTGAAAAGAGAAACGAATCTCTTGTGATCTTTGTTATTTTTATTGGCACCTGAGCAGATAACATATTCAAACCAAGGAAAAGATTGTGGAAACCACTTGTTGTAAGCACATTTTCTTCCTATTCCTTAGAACCCACCTATTTCATGTGTTACTATGTGTAACTCACTGTGGGTGACTTCGACAAGTATGACCAGTAAATGCTTTCATAAGTAGAGAAAAATCATCATGAACCTTGAAAAAAGGTACAATATGAAAATGATTTCTGTGAAAAATAATAGAAATGAGAAACTAAGTAAGTATTCATTCTACTTAAGCAGAAAGATTACTGTATAGTAGTCCTTCTTTATCTCAAATAGGTATGTTTGAAGGCCTCCTGTGGATGCCTAATACTGCCATGAGTTCTACCAAACTCTATATCTAATATGTACATATATATTATATATATATAAAATAAACACAATATGGTATACATATATAATATATATGTCCTTATGGTAAAGTTTAATTTATAAATTAACAGAGATTAACAAACATAACTAATAATAAGACAGAAGGATCATAACAATATGCTGTAATGAAAGTCATTTGAAAATGATGTCTTTAAAAAAAAATCTCACTGAACTGTCCTTCATCATCCTCTCTTAGAGACAACGTGAGCTGCATCACACCCACCTGATGAGATGAAGGGAGGTCAAGGACACGAGCAACGGGATGTAACATGGGCTACTATATAAGTACCACTGTCCCACCACAGCCAATCCGCTGACCGAGACCTCTGAGTGACCCTCAGGTGGGCACACAGCAAGATTGTGTTGCACAAATGGATGAGTCACACAGAGGGCAGAATGGGACAGCATTAGATTAAACAGTGCTGCTCAGAATAGCCTGTGGTTTAAAACTTATACACTGTTTATTTTTGGAACTTTCCATTTAATGTTTTCAGACTTTGGTTGACCATGGGTAACTGAAATAATGGAAAGCAGAAAACTTTGAAACGAGGCGGGGGAAATTGTCTTCACACAAGCTATTGTCAAAAATCTGTAGTCTAGCTAAGTTTAAAATGCTTCCCACATTTTATACTTGGTTCAAATAATTATTCTTTGTCTTAAGAATATAAGCACTTTTCTAACTCATCTTCTAGTAGGTTGGCGATTTTTTTTAATGACATAGTAATGGGAAACACAGAGGTAGTGTGGCAAACAGGAAAAGCAGAGGCCATGGCAGCCACACTTGTGGTCCTCACCCAGCTGGTATCCAGATCCAGATCTTCGCATGGCAGTGGCTTGGTAGCCACGAGGGGCCCTTCATGACACACACTAAACAAGCCTGCAATTCAGGAATTCCTATTCTCTACTCCCAGGCAAAGCTCTTAAAACACGTGTTCATCAAAAGCAAACCCGGGCAATGTTATATCTAAATTAAATGTTTTCGCTCCTACTGTGTGCCGCACCCCTCCACTGAAGCAACCCCAAGATTCAGTTGCTTCAGCCCTCTAAATCACTTCGGCTCATCCTTTTACTGAGAGAGGAAGCATCTGACACCAGCTATTTACATTTACTGCCTGGCTACTTCATTAGAATTTAGATTAGATTCAATTAGACTAAATACAAACGTTCTCTAAAAGCATTTGAATTTGGGGGCTTTTTTTCTCTCACTGTGGAATGATGGATTTTGCCATTATTGGTAAAAGAAGTTTCAAGTATTTATAAAAGGGAGAAGAAATATCCTCGGGAACATGAGAATTTTGCCTTCTTGCTCAAGTAAGACTAAAAATAGATCTTTGAAAGACAACAGAAGAGAAATTCTGACTGTAAAGTTCTGTCTCCAAAAATACTGCTGCTCTCGCAGTGAGGGTGCCTTGAAGAAGGGCTCTTGCACACACAGTGCCAGGAGCTGCATGAACGAAGGAAGTCTAGGAACTAGGAGGTTGCCCTCTCCGAGAGAAGTCAGACCTTTTTTTATAGATCCAGTCCTACCCCCTTTCATTCCAGGATTTCTCAGTGCTATGCCTTTGGATGAACTTTAGTGCTGTTCATATTCTGGCTTCCAGTTCCTTCACTGGTTCAGTGGATGTGAAATGAATGTCTACCACATGCCAGGCAGTATTCTGTGTTTGAGAAACAGCATTGAATAAAGTAGAGTTGCAAGTTTGAACCGAGCTTGGGTAACTTAGCAACTTAGCAAGACCCTGTCTCAAAATAAAAAATAAAAAGACCTGGGAATACAACTCAGTGCCATCTTGGAACTCATGTTCCAGCATAGAAGAGTCAAATAATAAACAGCGACATAATAACAAGAAAATCATCTAGCACATTAGAAGGCGATATAACTAAGGGAAAAAATATCGCAGTGCAATGTACTCAGAGCAAAGGGGCAGGTGACAACTTTAATTTATAAATTTATAAACTTTAAACAGGATGGTCCAGAATGATGCTCAGCGGAAAGGGACATTGGAGTAAAGCTTGGGGAAGTTGGGAGTTTGACCATATGGACATCTGAAAAATGGGTGCTCAAGCCCAGGAAAACAGGGTCAAGGCTGCGAGACTGAAGATTACCAGGTGTGGTCAAGGGGTACAGAGGAGGCTCTGGGACTGGAGCGGAAGCAAGCAGACAGAAAAGCACAGGAAGATTTGGAGAACTAAAAGGGGAGGCAGAGCCCTGTCGGCCACCATAAGGAGTTGGGCTTTGACTTGGGGTGGAATCAAGAAACATCAGAAGGTTTCAAGCAAGCAACTCTAGACCATAATTTAGCATTTTTTGTCATTTTTTAGAAGTATCACTATGACTGCTGTTCAGAGCAAAAAATAAAATAAAGTGTTAAGGATCTAAGCAGAGTCCAGTTAAAGAGCAATTGCATCGGTCCAAGAGAAAGGTCTGGGGAGCTCTAACCGGTATCGTTGCAGTGGGAGGGACAGGAAGTGGGGCGTTCTGGGTGTATTTTTAACGCAGCAGGATTTCCTCATGGATTGGAAACAAGCTGTGAGGAGCAGAGTCAGGGAGGACTCCAAGGTTTGAGGCCTCAACAACCAGAAGGACGAACAGTGCATGAAGTTTGTAACTAGTGGAGGGTCGTGAGAAGAGCTTTGGAGCTCATCACAGGTCACAACAAATGTGAGACATCAGAGGGCCAAATGGGAATGAGGAGGTGAGCTAAAGACACAGCTCTGAGTCACAGGACTGAAATCAGGTCAGTGGATGGAATCGTGTAATGAGTGAGACAGAAGAGAAGAAGAATGAAGGCTGAGCCTGGGAGGATGCCAGTTTTAAAAGGTCAAGATGAAGAAGAATCAACTAAAAAACCTGAGCTGTGCCCTGTGGAGTACAAGGGAAACCAAGGCAAGTGTGCTGCCCTGGAAGTCCGGTGAGTGTCTCTCCTGTGAAGGGCTATGGGACTCATGGAGGGGTAAGTCTCCAGCCCAGCTGCTTCCTGTTCACAGTGACCAGGAAGGAGGAGGTTTTCCTCTGGTGCTGTGAGGTTAGTGTAGCTCTTACATACTCTACCTAATTTTATACTCACACAGTAGGGGGCAGGAGGTCAACATTGTGTTCACCACTTTATAAACATAAAGTCTGAGGTGTGGAAAGATGAAGTGACTGGCCTTAGGGTTGTAAAACCCACAAGGGAAACAACTAAAATTAGAGCAGTTTTCTGGGTTTGTTCTTCTTTCTTTCCACACTTGAAGCCAAAATATCTGACTCCACCATTTCTGGTTTCAGTGAAGGTCCGCCTGCGAGAGCGAGTGGCTGAGGTGTGGATCAAACCCTTCCTAATTCTCATGTCTCTTGAGTCGACTCAATCTACGAGTTGATAACCTCTGAGCGACTGACATTCTGTTCTGCTTGTGTGACTGGCCTCCACTCTCTGAATGACACATGAGTAGATTCGAAATGTTAACTAGGATTTCCGGGAAGTAGGTGCCCAGAGACACTGAAGAGCAGGCCTGATCTGGCCACAGCGGAGCAGAGAAAGCACTCAGGTCACACTGATCTTGTTCAGATCTGCTCTGTCTACTACCGTGTAACCTGGGTTTGGGACAAGTTACTGAAATCTTTCTGTATCAAAAAAACCTCATCTATAAAATTGGAATAATGATAACAATAAGTAGAAATTTGCAGAGGTTTGAAATGTGAAAACCGAGTCAAAATATATACTGCATTTAGAATAGATCTAACACAGAACTTGGTGAGTTCTAGATTGTGTTATTCTAGATTGTGTTATTCTAGAACTTGGTGAGTTCTAGATTGTGTTATTTCTGTTTCCCTTTCATTGGAGTTTCTTGCACAAGGTTGGTGCTCAGCCAGAGTTTCATAAGAAGAAAAATGAAAAAATAGACAAGCAAAGAACTGACAATACTGCTGACAATACTGCTGCAATATTTTAGAGAAAACCAGCAGGTCTGCTTAACATTGCTTGGTCCAAACCACTGAGGGAAAAGAATTCATGCATGGAGAGCTTGCTGCAGCTTAGTTGAAAAGAGAGGACAACAACCAGAAGGGGAAGGTGACGGAGCAGGGAGAGCACACAAAAGTGGCCTTTGGGCAGCCAAAGATGCTGATGACACACAGCCTCTCCCACGGGTCTCTTTCTGCTGACACACATGAGAAACAGACTTTGGGGACCAAGAAGCACAGGACAGAAAAAGAGGAGAAAATGAGTCCATGAGTTCTTGAATGTAAGTTAAATGATTTGATTTGACTTCCTTCTATCCTCTCCTGACAAAAGAGAATTTTTTTTCTCATCTGTCCTGTACATATGAGGGGAATGGGAAATTACTAAAAAACACCAAAGTGGGATATTCATCACAGAGATGAGAGAAGAAAATGACATTACATATTAGAAAATTAGGTATTACATAAGTTAGATAATCACTTCTAAAAAAGGAGAGGTGACTATTTCTCAAAAAAAATAGGAATGCCATTCTTGCCTCTGACAAAGATCCTTTTTTCACTCTCTACATATTTCTACATTCAAAGCCAGGCTTTGGAGAAATAGGAACCTATACAGTGGTACCTCGGTTCATGAACTTAATTCGTTCCACAATTCTGGAAAAGATAGCCAAGTTTGTGTTCATGTAGGAAGGATAGCTGAAGTCATATTCGTCACCCAATGCAGAGTTTGCCAACAAAAATAAAATTTTGCCAAGCACTTCTGTCTGTGAACCAAAGTGTTCACAAATAAAAGCGTTCGTGAACCAAGCTACCACTCTTTCAATTCATGCGCTGTCGTTTTCTTGCCAGTTAACTTTAACCTTTAAAAAATAAATCTCTCTGGTTCCTTCTTTTCATGTCTGTAGTATGAAATATTCATCCTAATTAAGAGAATTGTTTCGATGATTTGAATATGAAGTCTTTTGTAAGAATCCAGCAATATACCTGCTTAAACTCATTGTGTTAAGATTTCTTTCACTTTTTGTAATCAATGTAAAACTCGTATTTATATTTTAAGCCCTAGCCAAAGAAATTTTCAAAAGAGATACTTAAAAGTTTTCTAATTTAATTCAGACTTAAGACTCTATGTACCCAATACATTTGCCATATTTCTGTATTTATGGAATTGGATTATATAGTTATTTGTGTGTCTTTATATAAGTTGGGCTATATAAATGTAAGCCATGGAGCGTAACTATGGCTGATTAAGTAACAAAAGAGGAGAGTTATAGACTATTTCTCTCTCTCAAAATTTGTTATGATTTAGATCTAAAATGGCCTCCACAAGAAGTCTCCTGTGTTCAGAGACGGGGCCTGGTTAAAGGTGCAGCCTGGTTTGAAGAAGTAGATCGCTGATACCATGACCTGGAAGGGTCTACTCTCCAGTTCTCTCCCCACCCCTCACCCCCACCCCCCTTCCTGATGACCATATGGTAAGCAGCTTCCTTCCGCCTTGCCAGTTCTGCCTTGGAGCCAGTGACCCACAGTCGGAACCCACTGAAACAGAGTGAAAATAAACCTCTTCTTCCTTAAATTGTGTGCTATGTATTTTTCACTTAGCCACAAGAAAGTAACTAAGATAAAATTCTACTAAAAAGAACTACAAGGTTTTTTTTTAAAGCTAAGATCATGAAAAATAATAATAAAATTAAAAACCTAAAAGAAATTAGCAATGAAATGTTGAAAACTAGAAAACAAAAATATAATGATAATTGGTTTATGAAACTCAAGAAATATAAAATACAAGCTGGCATAGACCTCAAGCATAAGAGCTAGGCTTTGAAGAAGAAGAAAATATACTTCTGTGGAAAAAAAATGGCAAACCACAAAGTAGGGGAGAGGGAGACAAAAACCAACTCTGAAGGTATTGCCAGAATGAGATTGCCCAATACAAAGCCTTAGGCAAATAATAAAATAAAATTTATAGTGATTAAGATCTAACTGGGTGCAGAGAACTTCCATTCTGCTTCTCAGTGTCCTGCCCTTAAACACAGGCAGACAGCCAAGGATCACCATACGTCCTACAGGAGAGAGATGCGAAGAAAAACAAGCAAGTTGGGGAAAATAGAAACTATGAATGGTTCAGGTATTATAATTTCCAAGAATGAGTTACCAACAAAAGCTTTAGGAGAATAAAAGAATGTTACATATGTGAAAACAAGAATAGAAGTGTTAAATATCAGAAGGGAGGACATTCAGAAAAAAAATAGTCTTACAGATGAAAAACATGTTGTAAATATTAAAAACTCAATGAACAGTTGGAAATATATGGTTGAGAGACTCTTCCAGAAATTGAAGTCCAAAGGAATTAATGGAAAGAAAAAGAAAAACAGAGAGAAGAATATTAAGTAATAGTTCCAGAAAGTTTGAGTCAAATAATAGGAGTTCCAAAAATAGAAATAAGGAACACAAAAAAGGATGATATCATCTAAAATGTATTTAAAGATTTCCTTCAGGAATTAAAGAACATAAAATTACAGAATGAAACATTCTATGAGTGTCTGGCAAAGTGAGACAAAAATAGAACCAAATCAATGCACATTTGTGTGAAATTTAAGAACACCAGGGATAAGGGGAAGATTCTGGAAGCATCAGGAGGAAGACAAGGCAAAGATACAGTATCCGTATACTGTTGGTGGCTATGGCCTCATCCACATTCGCACTGTAACCTTAGGGAGATTGAATGCCATCCTTACAACTGTGAAGAAGGACTCGTCCCAGTTGAAAACTCTACACCCAAAATGGCATGAATTGTGAATGAAAACCAACTCGAAAATTAAAGGTATTCAAAAAAAAATTTTTTAAATTTTCCTACCATTAATCCACTCTCAAAAAGCATTGGAAGGACCTGACTCCTCAAAACAAAGAAGCAACCCAAGAAACAGACTCCTAAGGAGGCTGGTGAAGGGCAACTCTTTATGACAGTTAAGCACCAGGAATCTTTAAAAAGGAACCAGTCTACAGTGGAGAGCACAGGACACTTAAAAAGAGATGCCTCCAAAACAGGAAATTAAAAGAAAACGGTATAATTAAGGAATGTAGACAATGAAGGGAGGGGTTAGGATATATTGGTGATAATGGAAAGCAAAGGAAGCAATAACAAAACTGTGATTATCAGATATAATATCCAAGAGATTCTTGCTTTCTTATGTTTCCCTTTGAACCTGGATAACTCACTTAATATTCGGCATCAGAATCACAACTTCCTGGAAGAGTTTGATCCCTTCCCTTTCCCAAGTCTAGTAAGAAGTCTTCCTCTTTGCTGGCAAAAACGATTGCACACAAGGCCACCATTGTTTCTAGCATATTGTATTACCACTATACTAGACTGGATTCCTTCAAGACAGGGCCCAGCTAGGCCTTTTCCACCTTAGCATCACAAGTTGGCTTCACAGATAACAAGAACTTGGCGAATGCTTTGGGAATCAATCAACTATTACATTTTAAGGTAATTCTGAGATAAATGACAAATAAACGATAATTTCAGAAATCTGCTCAGCTTCTCTCCTGCAGTAGACTCTCGGTTCATTTTGCTGTCTGACCTCAAGTTGATCCATGTTAGAGAGAATAAAACTCAGATAAGATAATCGTGTATAATTTATGATCTGTAAAACCTGTATTAATTTAAAGATCTTTCAAATTCCAGGTGAAATTTCTCATAAGATCAAAACAATTGAAACAACATAAATTTAAGAATTTAATCTATTCAGGAAAATAATTTGCGACAGTACTTATTGGTTATGAAAAGTTATAGCAATAAAAATAATGCACGCTTCAAAAGGACAAATTGATGGGTTATCTTCAGTGCTCAGTGTAACATTGTGGCCATCCGTTTTATTTTACTTTTATTTCCATCATCCAAGGGAATTCTGGGATTTGGTGGATACCCAGATTCAGCCCTCCCTCAGCAGTTTCTCTGCAAGTTAGCTAAATAATGTACAGATCAAAACATTCAAATTGTAACTGCTTTAAATTATTTACTCTAAGATTTTTTGGCATCCTCTTTCCCTAGTGAGTTAGTACAGGAAAAACAATTTATAAGGCAGTAAAAGAAAGGAGGACTAAGGGAAATTTCCAGTGTTCTATTATTTCAGTGCCAAACTGCAGAACAGAACTGAACTTTGCCGTGCTTTAAAGATAATCAGAGACACCTGTAAACACTCTGGACACACTGCGCTTGCAGCAGTCAGTGCATGCTCTGTTAATGGATGATGCTCCCTACTTCAGAGGCGGCCCAGTGGCTGGTTTCAGTCTGTTAAGTGTCTCTGATGGCCCTCTCCTTCCCAGCCCTCGTTCTTTGCTAGCTACTCTCTGCCTCGTTCATGTGACAGCCATCTACTCAGTTATCTATTTTGGGAACTTGATGCCACTACTACCATAGCAGGACAGAAGGAATCTTAAAAAAAAGTATTTGATGAATGCCAACCTTTGAAGCAGAAAATTTTGATTTGGTAGTTGGCCGAGAATAGCTTGGTCAGAATCTGCATGGGCAAGTGCTAACCATGGAGAAGTGAATTCTTGACTTTCTTACTTCCTTCTCTCTCATCTCTCTTTAAAATCTCAATGGGACAGTAGCGATCATGTACCCATGACCGTCTCGATGATAAATCACCCTCATCCCAGGATCTGAGACAAGCTGGTCTCAGAAGCAAGCTCATTTTCCATTCAGTCTTCTCCTCTTTGTGCAAGTCCTTTCATCTGACTCTGTCACTGAGTATCTTTGAACTTGACCATTTTAGGAAGATGTTCAGCGCAAAAGAAGGAAGGGCACAAAGTCGTGATTAGCGAGACAAGCAAGTTCTCTTAAGGAATGTCACAGAATTAGGTCTTTTATCCTTTAGGTATAAAATGAATCACCACTATTTTATGTGGTACGAGAAGTTATTTAAAGAAGAATAAAAACAAAGCTAGAAATTGTGAAAGGAAGACGTTGCTTGCTATTGTTAAATAATTTAAAGGTGCATATTTACAGCTGGAACCATCAAAAATGTATTTGTTCATTCAAAAAGCATATATACTTACTGTAGACCTGCCCTAAGACAAGTATGATTCTAACAGTTAGCTCTATGGCGATGAGTGTTAAGACACGCTCCCCACCCTGAGTTAAACTACGCGATCCTGGTGTGTTAATGAACACTGTGAAAATGAAGAGTGTACACTAATACTGAAGAAGGGCGCCTAACTCAGTTTTGGAGTAGCCAGAGTGGGCACTGCAGAAAACGAAGACTAATCGGTGAAAATGTATTAATTTAATTTACAGAGGGAAAGTCAGGAGGCGTGTGACAGCAGTGGGCGGTTCCATGTGGTGGTAACAGCAGCACCTGGGCTAGGGATGGTGACCCTGTGGCACTCGTGCCACAGCCGGCTATTTGTTACCATGGAAAGCGCTAAAAGGTTCACCATCCCAGACCTAGGCTCTGTTCTGGAGAAAGTATGGGCCATCTAAGGAAGGAATTCAGCACAGATAACGGGAAGGGTGGAAGGACAGAAAGACAAGAGACATAGAGAGGTAAACAGGATTAATGAGGCGACGTCAAATAAGGCTTCATCCTAAATGTATGGAACAAATTACGACGATTTTAGGCAACACGAGAGAGGATGTTTAAAATGGTTCTTCAAGGAATTAAGACTTTGTCCTAAAAACCATAGAAAATCATACCAGGGTTGTATGGGAGAAAATCCTGTGAAATATTCACGATTTATGAAGATGTCTCTGACTATAAGTAGAATATAATTTGGAAAGAAATAAGACTGTTATAATGCAGTTGAAAAAACTTTGGGCCTTGTCTTGAGCATTGTTGGTAGAGACAGAAGTAGACGTGATTGATTACATTTTAGAGGCAATGTTGGTAAAGCATGGTGACTGATGGGCAGAAAGGGAAGGAACGTGCCCACATGTTTGGTTTGGGCATGTGAATCAGCACAGTCATGTGAGCTTCAATATAGAATTGAGGTGCATAAGCAATAACAGATTTTGAACTTAAGATGTGAGTGCCCATGAGACATTGTCATTGTCTGGATGCAGAGGCTCCTGTGTTGAAAGTTTGGTCCTCAGTCTGTGCACCATTTGGTGGCACATTTTAGGAGGTGGGGCCTATTGGTAGCTGGAACAGGCAGGTCACAGGGTGCGGTGCCTTGGAAGGATCTAGCTTGTCCTGGTCCTCTGGCTTGCTCCCTCCCACGCTGCCGCCCGGCTGCTGTGAGCAGCCCAGCTCTGCTCTACCATGACCTCTCTGCCATGATGTTTTTGCTTGTCCAGGGGCCTAAAAGCACTGGAGCTAGGTCTAAAGCCATAGACTAAAACTTCTGAAACCATGAGCCAAAATAAACCTGTCCTCCTTTAGGCTGCTTTTGTTAGGTATTTTTTCAAAGAAATCTGGCTACCACAGATAGAATCCAATAGATATGCTCAGCATAACAATCTGGATTGAAACTATAGATGATGGGTTAGCCTAGAAATATAAGTGCACCAGGAGGGTGAGCAAAAATGTGTGTAGAGTTCGGAGATATTCTTGGGACACCAAAACATGAGAAAATCAGAGGAAGCGAAATATACCAGGAAGCTGGGAAGGTATGACTTGAAAGGTAAGTCAGAGGATCGTTTATTTTTTTCTTTTTTGAGGCGAGAGTAGTCAACAGTGTCAAGTATTACAGAAAGATAATGAGTGAAGATGTGCAGAGTTCTTAATACCATTATGCATTTGTAGTTATTTAGCCAGGTTTTTCATTTCCTTAGAATGTTTATTTTCATCTCTTAGTATATTCATTTTTTCCCTCTTCTCTATCTCAACATAATTATGTACCTAATAAACACGGGACAATCTCCACCTTGTCTGTAGATCTAAGCCATAATATTTCCACATTTCAAACGCATTTGTCTGAAACCTTTTCCTTCACATTTACCCGTTAGTCTTTCTGTATCAGAAAACTAGTTTTCTAGTTTCTGACTAAAAAAGAGCTTAGACCAGTGGTAAGTATATTTCATTTGAGTTTAAACGTAGCTGCCAGTTCAATGAGTTTTGGAATAATTATTTTCCCGTATCCTGACAGTCTCTGAAATATTTGACCAGAATATCGATGGTGTGAACCAGATAGCCCCAAATAAGGAAAATATTTTTTCAGATCAGCATCTTTTATCACTCTGACACAACACAAGTTTTAACATACTTACACATCGTAATGAGAAAGGAATCTATTCCTTAGTAGACTGTATTCCTTCCCGAACATTATGTAAAACCCACACATGTATTATCGATAGTTATCTTTTCAATGGCCTTAACATATTATGATTAATTCCAATCTTTCTGTATTATATAGAATCCCACTAGTACATTGAGAAGAAAAATAAAGATCACAACATTTCAATAGTGCTACCCTTGGTGAATCATGAATAATGAAGAATAGCGAGTAATGATGTGTAGTTTTTGGCAAAACATGAATTATGAAAATCTTTGTAGGTGATCAAAAACTGCAGAGACTAATACTAGATTCTATTTTGTGATACAGAATCCAAATATAAGGCAAGACTATAAATATGTAAATACATTGGAGACTAATTTAAAATTTTTTGAGCTGTACTTATTCATGGGACAAAATGTTCTCATGTATTTTTCTTATTCCTAGCTATATTGCATATCTAGCCACGTACCAGACATTTATTATTTGATGATAGGAGACAAACCTAACCTAGACTGCACAAAGTTTGTTCTTTTCCTGCACAAATATCCTACCAAATTGTGATTAATTTTCCTAGTGAACATCAAACAGATGTAGCAAAAAATGTCTCATTTTAGCTTAAAAAAGTTTCTGATGGACTTATAGTCAAAATAAATTAAATCTTATTTAAATCTCTATAATCATTGAAATTTTTGTGAACATTACTCCTAACCTGAGCTTTGTCTACATCTGACAGGAATACGGGCTGGAGATATAGAATGTTACAGGGGAAATGTAAACTTTCCTATTAAATAAACAAAATTACAATACCATCCCTGGTCCTCATGTAACACTTCTACAAAGACTTATTTAAGAGAATGAGGATTAAGTCCAAGCTGGAGAAAATGTTCTGATCATTCCAGGGTGCTTTCATTATTTCTTTTAGGCACAAGAGATGATACGATGGAATACAGCCATTTCTGTAATACCAGAATTACAGTTACTTTAATTACCGTAATACCGCAGTTCATACAAGCTGCTTGACTTCACTTTGACTCTTTTCTGTCTGCCTCAACCACCTGGTTTCTTTCTTACACGTGTATGCAAAGCATTTTGCTATGGCAGTATATTTACACTAGCAAGCTGGTGTGCGTAGGAAACACGGGGAAGTAGCAGGGAGGTGTAAGAAACCTTTGTAAATATGGGTGACATCAATTCATGAAACTATCATATTATATCTTGATATTTACTGTGAATATTTAACATTTGCTACAGGTGTTTTCTACAGTTGAAGATGTCATAAATTCACCAAGATCATCCTTATTATATTTTTCTTTCAGAAAAAGTCATTGGAGATTTTTTTAAAAATCAAAGCTAAGGAGGATGATTTCCTTCTTTCCTCTCCTTCCCTCTCCAAAGTCTTTCTACCTCCCTTCCTTCTTCCCTCCCTTCCCTTTCTTCCTATCTTCCTTCCTTCCTCCTTTCTTCCTTCACTTTGTCCTGTTTTGGAGCAGTGGTGTGAGTTATACAAAAGCTAGCATGGACGTAGTATAGGTTCACATAAAATGGATGTTTAATATTCGATTATTCATTGCGTGATCTCTTAGAAAACAGGAGTGTGGTGATATTTCTTGTTACTCACATGCTAAGGACTCCGCTGTAGGTACAGTTGTCATGGATACAGCCTGCTTGAGCTCAGGCAGACCTTGACTCTCCATGTATACAGGGAAATGATAGACTGAAGCTAAATGTTAGGCAACAGCACGTCACACTTGCTGCAAGCTTGGTGGGGCAGATGCAGTGTGAGGCCTTGTCCCCTTTTGGGTGCACTCCAGGAGAATTACAAGCAGCCATCATTGGTCCATGCACTTTTTTTCACTGCCTTTGGGGAAAGAAGAAAGAGGGAAAGGGGAGCGTAGGGTGGAGAATGGACAGATTGAATAGGTTCGTAAACCTAAGTAGGCTACTGAGTAGGAACCAAAGCAGGTAGATTAAAATCAGAGTGATCTAAACAAGTAAATGGTGTTTAGGAAAATACCCTCTCTGTTAGCTTTAACAGACCACCACCTCCTTGAGTTCAGAGACCAGGTTTTATGCATTTCTGGGCTTCCTACATTACCTGGTAATAGCTTGTACCCAGTAAGTAATGTGTAGTCATTCATTGAATTAAATGTGTGCTTCTCTGCCAGTTTCCTTCTATTTCCTTAATCGAAAAATAAATATTCGCTGCGCCAAGTGGCTATTGGGAAGAGTGATTTTCAAGACAGGGCTCTGGCACCAAGGGGCGGGGCTGGGCTTTGACGATGGCTGTGACTGTGTCAGGGACTGACCATGCTCCAGAGCTGAGGGGAGGACCTGCGTGAGGGGGACAGAACCACAGAGTGATGACATGCGGATTCGAGTGCTAGATTTTGGCCAGCTGGTGTGGACTTGTTGGAATATTTTAACAGCTGCTATGGACATACGGTCACAGAGGAGCTGCAGAGCAGCCGTACATACAGGGCACTGTGCACATTCTCCTCACCAGGCATTCACATCATGAACGGTGATGTTTCCAGCAAGAAACACAGCCAAATTCTCCCAGATTTAGGAGTTGGTCTCCCTCCTTAAAAATTTCAAATACTTGACCAAAGAGTCATCCTATCGGCCAGGTTGTCACAGTGTATAGACCTACTCCAGGGTCTAACATGCAATGAGAAAATGGTGCTGTCTTAAATGATGATAAGTAGTTGGACTGACCGGGTAAAGTTAGGGTAGTCATGGTGTTGTGACTACTGAGAAATCTACTGAGACAAGAGAGGCTAAATGGTCTCAAGACTTGACCCATACACTTCAGCTTTGAGATGCCTACTCAGAAGAAGGGGAAGAATTTTTGCTTATCTTCGGGAAAGCCATTCAGGACTACGTTTAAGTAAGGTAATGTCCAGAAACCTGTACCAAGTCCGAATAGTTTTACAGGCTGGTAAAGACCCTCTCTGCCTATTAGTGCATATTTTTCTGTTGTGCAAATAAAATTTGGCCCAAACAACTGGGTCAAGGATCATAAGAACTACGTACTACCTCCCATCCCTTAGAAAAACATTTTAGGAGATTTTCTTTATTTCTGCCTAAAAGAAGCAGGCTTCAGAAAACATTTTGGAATGTGTGGATTTGCTTACATTTTATACTTTATTTATATTATTCTTCAGCCTGTCCTGTGTTACGGGCTGAATCATGTTCCTTCAAAGTTCATATGTGAAGCCTTATACCCCAGTACCCAAGAATGTTACTATAGTTGAGATAGGGTCTTTAGCAAAATAATAAAAATAAAATGAGGTCTTTGTGGTGGACCTTATCTAATCTGACTGAAGCCCCTATAAGAAGAGGAAATTTGGACATACCATATGAAGGGAAGACCAGGTGAAGACACATCAAGAAGACAGCCATCTCTAACTGAAGACAAAACCAACCCTGGAGACACCTTACCTCATACTTCCAACCTCCAGAGTTGTAAGACACCATATTTCTGTTGTTCAAGCTCTTCCTCCCCTTAGTCTGTGGTATTTCATTATGACATCTGTAGGAGACGGACATACGATGGGCCATCTATATCCCCGGGTCCTGCAACTGAAAATTTGACCAACTAGATATTGGACATAGAGAAAAATAATTTTCTCCCTGTATTAAATATGTAAGACTATTTTCTTGTCATTATTTCTTAAGCAATACAGCACAACTACTGTTTACATAGTACTAATATTGCTTGGAGTATTACAGATCTTGAGGTGATTTAAGGTACATGGACGGATGTACACGGGCTTTATACAGACACTACACCATTTCAGAGAAGGGACGTGAGTCTTGGTGGATGTGGGTGCCTGTATGTGGAGCAGTCCTGGAACCAGTCCTCAGCAGACACCAAGGCATGACTGTACTCTATAAGCTACCATATTTTTCATCACTAAAACTGCACCCAGTGGGCAAAAAAGATCAAAAAGGTCAAAAAGGTCAAAATATCTGAACTCCTACTTTTTTTTAAACAGTAGCAAGGTTTCACGTTTAGTGAAGGCAGGAAAAGAAACAAGTTGTGCACAGTGAAAACTCCCACTTTCTTACAGTATGCTCCCACTTAAATATTATCTCCGAGGCATGCTCTTTTGGGATTTCCCCCATTTTTTTTTTTTTTTGCAGTCATGGCTTCTATCTGTGTCCTCCTCCTCATCCTAGCCTTGTGTCCACCTTTGACCTCTCATTACCCTTTTGGTTTGGGATCTGATGGGTCCACCTGTCTACTCGTCATCCATCTTTGGCACCTTCTGCCCAAAGTGCCTGGGTACCACTATACCGCCTCCATGGTCTCTTCACTGGCAGCCCTTCTCTGAGAAATACGGACCCAAACCTCGTAGTTAATGCCATTTCAAGGGCAGAGACATAACAGGAGCAAAGAGATGGAATTCTACTTCCTTTGTCTCAGGAGATGACTCTCAGGAGCTGGGGAACTGGGATTAGAGGAGGAACTTTATTTTCCAACTTAATTGTGTATTCACTTTGCTTAAAAGATAATATCTTTCAGTGTCAAACTGGAAAGTTCAACAACATATAAATGCATATTGATAAGTGTATGATTCATAAAGCATTTATCAGCATCTTAGAGAAATTTATAGACCTCTGTAGAGCACGTTTATAATTATGAGCATGAAGATGATTCCAATTTTATTTGATCATCGCTACCTCTTGTCAAACAACTAGGCAAAACAACTGGGCCAGAAAGAAAAAATCTGAAATCATAAAATGGGACTGATTCTGCTGCCACAATTAGAGTACCCCTATTGCAATTTTGCTTTTCATGGTTTCAGTGGCCCAGAATCAACTGTATTTCAAAAAATTTAAGTGGAAAATTCCAGGAAAAGTTATGAATTTTAAATTGAATAGAGTTTCGAGTGGTGTGATGAAATCTTGTGCTATTCTGCAGGAAGCATCTTTTGTCCAGCATACCCACACTGCATGTGCTGCCCACGATCGGTCACTTGCTTACCTGTCAGGGTTATTAGGTTGACTATCCAGGCAGCCCCGTGATTGTGTTCAAGTAACCCTTCTTTCATTAACCAGTGGCCCCAGCGCGGGGAGTAGTGCTAGTCATGTGGGTTTGCCAGGAGAAGCCATAATGTGCTTCCTTTAAGGGACGAGGGGAAAGTTCTAGATTTAATAAGAGAGGGAAAAAATACATGCTGAGGTTGCTAAACTTTATGGAACAACAAGGTATTTGGAGATAGTGTAACAAAAACTGAGGGAGAGAAGGAGGGTGAGAAAGAGAGATGAGAGAGAGAGAGAGGGGAAGAGAGAGAGGGAGCCCACATTTACATATCTTATTACAATATATTGTTGTAAGTGTGTTCTACTGTATTTTTAGTTAACTTCTTAATTGTACCTAATTTAGACACTAAAGTTTATCATAGGTGTGTATGGAAGAATACGTGTGCATGTGTGGTGTGTGTGTGGTGTGGTGTGTGTGTGGTGTGAGGTGTGTGTGTGTGTGTGTTGGCACTATCTGCAGTTTGAGACAGGACTGGAGGTCTTGGAAGGTATCTCCCACAGATAGAGTGGAACTACTGCACCTAACTGCAAGAGGTTCTCTGAAAAATTATTGTTTTGAAAGACACAAACTGCTTTAGCGCCCTGAACAGACACGCAGGTTTGCAGAGTGACACATTCCAGACGTCCAGTAGCGGGTTGTCAGTTGTGAACTTGTGAATGTTGTGCCAGGCAGGCCGGTACTGACTCCGCTAACAAGGTGCTGTTTATACAGCTGCGTTTTGAAGAAAAACCAGGTTTAGATATGAGGAAGGAGGGAGACAAACTAACGTGATTCTGTCAAAAATCAAAGACAAAAATATGTAAAATGAGAAAGCAAAAGAAGAAACCTGAATTTAAATGGTTATCTGCACTGACTCTGAAGTGTGTTAAAACTCTCTACCAAGCTAGGAAAAAAATCCTCAGCCAAAATAGTTCTCACGTTTTATGGAGCTGCAGGTGGAACCGGGAATAATGAAAGCAGCATTGAAAGATGACCATCCGGACGGGTGGCATTTGCTTGTTAAAGTTGGGAATGGGCTCGTGTACATGACCCTTCAGACCACTTTTAAAGGAATCAATTCAGTCTGTAGCTGCGAGTATCATTAAAAGAGGAAAACAGAAAGCAGTTAGCCAGGAGGCAAAATAATGGGAATGTGAAAACAAAATAAATTAAAAATAACTTGTACTTTTCCAGTTGCTGGAAGTAAAAACCACATTGGAGTTAGGAATAATAAACTTTATGACAGATATTTGTGAACATCTTTGACTATGAAATGCTTATTATATGTCATGTTCAAAGTTCAAATAGATATTAGTAACATGTTTCTAAAAATTTTACAAGCACTCACCAACATATTCCTCTTACACAAAAGAGAGACAAAGCAGAAGAAGCCAAGAAGTGAAGATGTAAAACTGATGTGAAAACATCTCCAAGTAAGAAATTCCACTTACATCTTTTCTTCTCTTGGAGATAATATATTTTAATCTTCATAGAAACAAAAATGAAAAAGCTAAGTGTTTCCCTTTCCAATTTGGCTGCCAGGGAGCTCGGAGCCAAATTTATGATTTACTTAAAACTACTGGAATTTATTTCTTCCTGATTGCAAATTCATATTTTTGTACTTGAAATACTTTCACTGTTCCAGAGTTTTACATTTATATAATTTTATTTTTTTATTATAGAGGAAATATACATATTTCTGTAGAAGACAGCAGAACTAAATAAATAATAATCATTGTAAGTCTGTATCTATGAACACATAAATGAGATCATGGTGTATGTAGCAATGTATATTCTTTGTTTCATTTTATTGTGAACATCAGCCACCATCAGTAAGTAATCACATGTAATGCTTTAATGGCTCTTTTAGCATTCTGTCATGTGGGGATACTAGGTTTTATTCAAGCTGTAAGATGTTTCCAACCTTCTTGATAGTAAACAATGCTGAAACATACACTTTTTGCAAAATCTTTGTGGCTATTCTTATAAAGAAGCCTACAATAAACTTCTAGGAATAAAATGACTGTGTCAAAGCATAAGCAATATTTTTAGAAGTGATTTCCAGCTTTTATTTGTCATTCAAAATGGCAGCATCAGTTTATAGTCTTTTATGAATCAAATATTTAAGAAGCTCTTTTATCGTTCCCTCACCAACAGTAAGGTTAGCTATTTTACAGCTTGATAGGTTAAAGATTATATTCTTTACAGTGTGTCAGATCGTGATGAAGGTTAAAAAGTGTTGTGTAGTCATCCCTAGTCACTCCAGGACAGCAGAACCCAGGGACACTGGAGCCTCTCCTAGAAAACGTCTTAGTACCTGCATGGAACCTAATTGTTGCTTCCTACATAATTCTGCTCTGCATTTCCTTTAACAACTGATACAATGTAAATAGTTTGTAAATACTTGCTATACTGATTTTTTTCAGGAATAATAAGAAAAGTCTATGTATGTTCAGTGCTGGTGAAGTTTTTTGAAGAAATGTTCTTGATGCGCTCTTTGTGCAATGTGTGGACCCAGAGCCCACGACACAGAGTGCAGCCCGCGCCAGTCTCTCTGCCCGCACCCCTCCGGGTGGGACGCAGCATCTGAGGAATGCTCTGTGCTACTCTTTTGTCCTTTCTGTCCCAGCCAGTGCCTCTGACAATGTTCTCTACAAATTCTGCAGTAGTTACTTTTACAGTCTTGAACTTCACCATGCCCTATTTGAGGGGCTGGGGTTTCAATTTATGATAAATACCCAGCAGTTCATTCTCAGCCCTTGACCAGGCCGCACACTGTCTGGAGTCACCTCCGCTGGTGCAGCTCAGGTTGGCTCCAGGCACGATGCACAGCCTGGCAGCCTCCAGAGCAAGCCACACGCTCCAGGGCTCAAGTGCTGCTTGACCAGCTGGACCAGTGGTGGCAAACCTACGGCATCTTTAAGACAACAGATGTTGTTCATGTGTGAGTTGTTTTTAATTGCAGTGCTGGCATTTTGCAATAAATAAGTGGATTTTGGGTTGCAGCTTGGGTACTGGTCTCCATCACTGATGGAGGAAAGATCCACGTACATGTACCAGCTCCCCACGAGGAATGTAGTCTTTATGCGTTGCAACCATGTACTAATAAAAAAATAAAAACTGAAAAAAATTAAAATGTGTGGCTGTGTCTTTTATTTTGACTTATAGATTAGTGACTGGTAGAGAAAGGCCTTTTCTGCTTTAAAGTTGCAGTGGATTTTGCTACATTTCTGTTGTCTATGGTTTAATTTTCCTCAGGTTCTTAGGTTCATTTGAAATTTGTCCAGATATATATCTTCTGTTTGGCTATCTGGTTGTCTCAACAATTTTCCCAACAGTTAGGAATTTAAAAAAATAAAAAATAAAAAATGAGGTCTAATTTATGTGCAGTAAAATGCACATGTTAAGTGTTCAGTTCTGTGATGATATAAAGCATTTCCATTTTCCCAGAAAGTGTCCTTGTGGCCCTTTTCAGTCACTGGTAATACTTTCTGACTTTTATCACATGTGTTAGCTAGCTGTTACTGTAACAAATACCTAACTTAAATGAGTTAAAAAGCGGAAAGATTAATTTTCACTCACAGATGCAGAGGTTTTGTCCATCGCCACTTGGCCCAAAGCCTTTGGCCTGTAACGAGGCAGTAGATCATGTTGAGAGCACACAGACAAGCTAGGTCCTTCACCTTGTGGCATCCAGGAAACAGAGAGAGAAAGAGGAGAGGCTGGTTTCCCCATGATCTAACTTCCTCCACTGAACTCTGCCTCGGCAAGGTTGCCCCACCTTCCCATGGTACTGCATGCTGAGGACAGAACCTTCAACACAAGGGGCTTTGAAGGACGCTTGCCCATCTCATCCCAACACACCACTGAGCATGTTCTGGAGCCTGGCAAGAAGGGGTCATAGCACGTGCTCTTCTGACGCAGCATGGATGATGTGGATATAGACGCGGGTATGGAGAAGCCCCCAAGCAGGAGCAGGGCAGAATTCCCTGCCAATTCGAGCCAAAGTTCTTAGAATTAGAAAAGAGCAATGCAGCATATTACTTCATGCATCTGAGGGTTGTAGGATGAATTTACTCATTCACTAGTTACTTTCTTCTCCCCCTACCCACATTAATTTTGTTTGCATGTAGACCAATAGTTTTAAAACTTGTCTGCGTGTTGAATTAATCTGGGAGATTTGAAAAACGTGGATGTCTACATCTCACCTCCTCCACAACCCACCCCCATGGCGATCCTGATGAACTGCTCCAGAGTGTGAACATTTGGAGCTTTAAAATATCCTCAGGTAAATATATTGAGCAGCCGAAGTGGGGAAACAAGGATTTACATCAGTGTCTTTCTCGCATTAATGCTTTCATGAATTACAAGGGAGAGACATCTGTTACAATCCAGATTTTGATTCTGAAGGGCTGGAGGCTGGGAGTCTGCATTTTGAACAAGTCCAGAGGTGATGTCGATGCTGAACTTTGACAAGCAAAGGTGTGTTAGGGACATGGTGTGTTAGTATATTTTCTGTTGCTATAACAAAATATCTGAGGCTCAGTATGTTATAAGGTTGTTCAAAATCTAGGAAACAACTCCCTGCGACTGGGGTCCTGGGATCATTGCATGAATTCCTTCTGAGGGCAATGCCCCCTGTGACTGAGTTAGCCCTCTCTAGCCCGCACCCTCTCAAGGTCACACTTGCAACACACGTACATTTGGAGAGCATGCTCCAACCATATCCACAGCATAGCACCAAGGATTTCCAATCTTTCCTAGTTTTTCTGACACTTTCTTTAGATCCAAGACCTCTGTCAACACCATCACAACCCAAAAACTTAGCCCAAAACTTGTACTCATGGATGTACATGTATTTTTCTTGCAATGTGAATTTAAATATTGTTTTCGCTTCATCATCGTCACTGCCCCTTTCTATAGTGATGCTATATACTTAGCTCTGTTCCATTTATAGACACCAGTTAAAAATAAGATGCCATCAGCTTTGCAGTGCTCAGCATTAGTCCTGAACCTTTCATCCCGGTCCAGTCCACAGAAGACCCCTTCCCAGGTCACCATGCCAAGCCTTATTCCCTTTTATAAACTTGCTCATTTCACTTTTAGTCTTCCTCTTAGCATTGTTCTCGCTGTGATGTTGCCCCTCGGGATCCGTAGATCTGCCTTCCACAACGCACAGACACTGGTGTTCTTTCGTTCCATGTCCTTCAATCTTCATCACAGGTCCCGGGGGGCAGTGTCCTGGCAAAGGAACCCATACCCGAAGGCAGACACGAATGGCAAGCATGCAGAATGAGTACCATGCAACACTTTCAGTTAAGGGCCTTAAAGATGACAATGATCATAACATCCCAGTTGGACTAAGTGTGTCTGTGATTGCACAGACCTGGAGTGCTGCTCCCCAAGGGTCTGTGTGTGGAAAGCCTGATCCCCTGCCTGGGGCTATACTGGGCATTGGGGGAACCTTTAGGATGCGGGGCCCAGTAGGAGGAAGTTAGGCCTCTGAGGGCGTATCCATGAAGGGGAGAATGGCAATAGGGTTAAGCAACCATGTGCAGGGGCTTCGGAAATATAAGCCAAAATAAACTTTTCCCGTGTTAAGTTGATTATCTCATGCATTTTTTGTCACAATGATGGGAAGCTGACTAACAGTGTTTCATTATTTATGATCAATTCCCTGTTCTCAAAAGTAATAGTGATGTCACAGAATTACAGAAATTTGGGTACCATTTTTCTCCTGGTTACTAGTCTCCAGAACTTGCATCTTTAGGACTCTTTTAGGTTGGATTTCTACCCAGGAATTTGATGTCTAAAAATTTTCTGAAAAGTACATTTGTTCTTCATTAGCAAGAACACAACCATTCTTCCAGCTATAATCTAATAAAAAGAATTGATAAAAGCAGTCTTTTTATCAATCAAGTTCTTGAGAACTTCTAAGATTTGACAAAACTGGATGTTATTCTCATACTATCACATTTTATTCTAATCTGGAGCCCTAATATGACACTCAACGTAAACTCGACAAGAATTGGGTCCGTGTTCACATTCATGGCACCACAAGGATGGGTAAACATGAAGCTTTCTCCTTCCTTACAAACCTCAAGCTATTTCTCTGCCCCAACTTGTGATTGAGGGCCTGGTGGTAGATGGGATGTGTTCTGCAGAAGTTCATCTGTTGAAAACCGAACTGGCATGCTAATGATTTTTGGAGATGGACCCTGTGGGAGTTAATCAAGACTAGACCAGGTCGAAAGAGTGGGTTTCCTGGGGAAATCAGGAGCTTTTATAAGAGGAGGAAGAGAGACCTAAGCTCACACATTGGCCCTGTCTTGCTACTCGGTGGCCTCCACCATGTGATGAAGCAGGGAGAAGACATAACCATAGTCTTGAGCTCCTCCACCTTGAGAACCACGAGCTAAATATCTTCTGCTCTTTGTAAATGACCCAGTCTATGGTGTCCAGTTATAGAAATGAAAACCAGATGAAGGAAGCCCCAAACATGAGTCAAGGAAGGGGAGAGCGAACACTGTGCTTTCTATTTTCTTTAATGTTATTAATGTATAGAAGATGGATAATTCTGTGGATTTACCCATTTCGATTGCTCAAATTTTTAAAAATCAGACACAAAACTACATCGAGAATGGGACAGAGTCCTAACTATGGCATTACTGTACTGGCGAGAGTGTGGGGACCACATTTGCCACCATCAGGATCCACAGGTCCCCTAAGAAAAACTTCTGAGAGCGAAAGCACCTTTCCCTAATGTACCAGTGGAATAGTTAACCAAACATTCTGTTTTGAAATGGAGCATTTCCCTCAGTCTCATTTCTCTGCCTTCCTTCTGTCCTGGCCTCTTAAATGCTTAATATCCTCCTAGAATTTTCTTTTCTTTTCTCTTGCCATTCAGGACTCCCTAAGTAGCCCCTTTACGAGCCATTCACTTTGGCTCCCTGTCCTGTCATTGAGAAGGGAATCCCTGTCAGCAATCCAGATATTCTGCTGAATGTGACATTTATATCCACCTGTCCACCAACATGGTCTCCCTAAATTATAAATCTGATGGCCCATTAACTTGCGTAACATCCTCCAGTGATGGACCACTATTTTCTTCAGGACAAGTGCCAACTCTAGAAGCACAACACTCGAAGGTTTTTAAGCGTTCGTCTGTTTGGCTGCCTCCTGTAATCACACTCGCATGGCTTGCATTTCTCCAACCATTCCTACTCCTTCTTTCTTGCAATGGAACAAGTGTGGAATGTTCTTCTGTTGCTCCTTCGGGCAGCTCTTGTCTCGTCCCCTGTTTCCTACATTCCTGGGTAATTTGGACAACTCTTAGTGGGTTTTTTTTTTTTTTTTTTACTTTCAGAGAATATTATTACTATTTTGTCAAATGAGCCTTGCTCAAAGGTATCAGCAAGACGAGGTCTGCCCAGCACTACAAAGGTTTAGCTGATTTAGACCCAGAGATAAACAAGTCTCCTTTAGCATTCCTGTTCAGATATTTTCAGAAAAAAGACATAACGTGGTCAAGTCAGGATCAAGTTCTCATCCCTGAAAAAAATCCTCCCTGGTTAAGGAAGCAGGGTCACTTAACAGGCATGGGAATAGAACAGGGCCACAGGGCATTTCAAAGAAAGGGACAGACACAAACTGAATGCAGAGTAAAATAACTGTCTGTCCCACGAGCTCATTTGGCATCTCAGGTGTCTCCATCTTCCTGGTATTTCACCCCGAGCATTTCCCCAGGGCCAGCTTTCAGCAGTGGGTGAGTGCGCCTGCCGCATCAAGTGCCCTGTACCCCTGAGGCCGTGCTTCTGCACCACTGCGATGCTGGGGAGCCCCGACACCAGACGCCGATTCCCTCACCACGCTGGAGACCAGGAGTAGGACACGAGGGTGCTGGCAGGGCTGAGCTCTGGTGAGGGCTCTTTCCGGCTTTCAGACGGTCACCTCATGGCTGCGTCCTCACATGGCCTCGGTGCTTATGCCTGAAGATACAGAGAGATCTCTCCATGTCTCCCCCTAAAAGCACAGAATCCTAACCCTACAGTCCACCCTCAGGGAGTCACCGAAATCTGATGACCTCCCACAGTTTCCATCTCTAGACACTGTCACATTGGGACTTAGCGCTCCCCCATATGAGTGGGGGCATAATTGCTTACATGGCAACCTCTCTCCTGTTAATTATATCACTGAAAGGCAGTAGTGCTCTCTGCAAAAGATCATCCTTCCTTCTCTACTATAAAGCCACCTATTGTCTCCTCTGAGAGGTTTCTGACGGTGCCTACATATCTCATTCTCAATACTGCTGATATTTCGGGCTGGAAGCAGTTGTCCCTCAGTCTTTGAGGGGCTTTGGTTCTAGGACCCTCCACAGGTACCCAAGTCAGCAGGTGCTAGAGGCCTTTATGTAAAGTGGTATAGTCTTGCATAGAACCTAGATGCACCTTCTCATATTCTTTGAATCACTTCTCGATAACTTATAATGCCTGATACACTGCAAATGCTCTGCACCCTCCACTATCTTTAAATGATCCAATTAGTGGTGTCCAGTTATAGAAATGGAAAGCAGATGAAGGCAGAGCCAAAAAAGAGTCAGGAAGGGGAGAGAGAACACTGTGCTTTCCATTTTCTTTAATGTTATTAACGTATAGAAAATGGGTCATACTGTAGATTTACCACCTCGAATTATTTACATTTTAACAAAATCAGACTCAAAACTACCTTGAGAACAGGACAGAGTCCTAACTATAGCATTCCTTGTGCTAGACATTGTGTGTAACAGATATAAATAGACATTGTGTTGAGAACTCAACAGTAAATCAAACATTCCAATATTCCTCCTTTGTGGCAGTGACATTCTAATATGGGGTTTAGGGGAACGTGACATTTAACATAACAACATGCAAGTCAAACGTGGTATATCACATGCTGGGGTGCAGCTCAGCAGGAAAGTAGGGGTGTGCTGTCTAGCATGTTCCAGGCCCTGAATTCAATTGCCGGCACCACATACACACAAAAGTATTATCCATCAGATGGTGAAAAACTGTTGTGACCATTAATTCTGATATGCCAATTTCACTGGATTAAAAACGCCTAACAGATTAGTAAGGTACATTCCTGGGTATGTCTGGGTGGGTCATGGAGTCACGGCTTGGGTACTACACATGGTCCTTTGCCTCTTTTTCTCTGGCACTGTTCCACTGCTCTGCTCCCCAGCTGCCACGTACTAAGCAGTTTGGATTCACCACACCTTTCCATCATAATCTTCTTGCCTTGGAGCCAGCTGACCTTGGACCGAATCCCTAGAACCATGAGCTAAATTAAACTTCTCCTTCGAGTTTTAGAAATTGGGTATTGTTTTCCAACAATGGAAAGGCTGAATGATGCAACAGTTTGAGGAAAAATAGATCAGGAAAGGAGGCTAGGGAATGTTTTCTGGGGACATAGTTTAAACAGAAAGGTTGGACATGGTCTCTCTGCAAAGGTGGTATCTAAGGAAAGACCAAAAAATGGTCAGAAGACAGCCCTGCAAATAGTGTTAAATTAAATAAGCAGGAGGCCATTAGCTTGAGGCTATTTCTGCACTTCGAGTTTCTACATAACAAATTGAAACACAATTGAGGAGATTATTTTTTGTAAAAATTACAAACAACTAAGGTTTAGCCAATCACAGACAGCGGTGATTAGATATGATCTAATCAGAAGATGCCCAGATAAGGCTGATGCCTACCAGTAGCCAACTAGGTGATTTTTCTGCTCTGCTTCTGTGTTCAGCCTTGAAAAGCTCTTTGCTCAAATTCATTGCTCTTGCTGGTTTTTGGAACTCCTGAGCTTCTGGTTCTGAGGGCTGCTAGATTTATGAATTGCTCTTTCCTCAAATAAACTCTGTTAAATTAAACTTGCCCAAGCTATTAATAGTAACAGAAGGTTAGTTCCAGGTTTAGAGCAGCAGATGCACAGACCCTGAGGTGAAAGCTTGCATCCATGTGGAAGGAGTGGTTGGTTGGAAAGAAGAGGTAAAGGAGATAAAGGGGAGGGACAGTCCTGTCGATCCTGTGAGCCTGCGAGCCATTGTAAGGAGTTTGATCCCGTGTGAGATGAGAAGTCACGGGAGTGTTTTGAGCAGTGAAGTGGTATAATTTGTCCCATTGGTTAAGAGGATCACACTGGCTTCTGTGTTGAGAATCAACCACAGGAGGCATGGGAGGAAATAGGAAGAGCAGTTAGAAGGCAATAACAACAAACGGGGCAGAATATATTTGCAAAGTAGAGGCCAGAGGAAAACAAGGTAAGGAATTAAGAAAGCTTCCAAGGTGTTTGACCTAAGTAGCAACTTCCACTAGCTGAGCTAGAGTAGAGCCTGGTGGGAGCAATTTCTGAAGGAAGCACATACTGAGACACGTCTCTGCCATCCGTGTGTGGGGGTGGAATAGGCTGTTGTACTTAGAAGAGTGAATATTAAGGGAGAGGTCACATCCAGGGGTACTGGGGGTCAATAGAACAGAGATGCTACCAAATACTGGGTAACCAGAGGGCAATGGGTCGAACTGCTAAGCCAGATAGTATCTCATCATTAAGACATTGGGAAGATGGGTAGGAAACAGGAGAAAAGGGAAGCATGTGTGGTTTCCCTAGATCCCGAATTAAAGGAAGTACATTTCCAGGAGAAAGTAGCCATCATTATAGTAAAACACTATGACAGATCATATAGGGTAAGGATTCAAAATTGCCCATTGGATTTATCAGTGTAGAAGTCCAATTGGTGTTTGAGACAAGAGCCAAGGCTGAGACATCTCATATACCATGAAGGATGTGGAGCCTTCCTTTACAGAAGTGAACTGTAACATGTTGGGTTAAAGAGTGCTTTGTGCTGCACTAAAACCTTGCTCCTCGAAGTGCAATGCGCAGGCCAGTGGTCTCGGCCACTTGAGATCCTACTAGAAACGCGGAGCCTCCAGCCTGACTTGGACTTTCTTGTACCAGAGTGTGCATTAGATCAGAGTTCCTGGCCACTCTGTGTGGCCACGTGTGCTAAAGCTGGAGGCACACGGTTCTCGATCACCTAGATGGAGTCTTCAGCACTCGCTGCGCACGCCTGTTGACAGCACCTTGTCTTTGTCCCAGCTGCTCTGTCTCTCCTGCCACACCCTCTCCCACAACCATCGAGGACACGGGGAAGTGTGCTGGGCACCCCTGCTAGGACACACTCAGGTTCAGGTATCATGCTAGGGAGTGAGTGCCCTTTGGATTTAACAAAGCTGATTAAATGTCCCTGCTTTGTTTTCTCTTATGTTCCTGAGCTCGCCAGACACGAGCCTCAGCTTGTCTGTTTCCACTGGCTGTGCGGGCTCCTCCTTCCTTACCCTGTGGCTTACGCCTCTCGCTCATGCACGGAGGCCCTCACACACTCGCCCTGCAGAACCGAATGCCCTGTTTCCACTACATGCGTGGAAGCCTGTTGGCCCACCTGCTTCTCACCTGTTTCCTGAGCCTGGACTGGGAGGTAAGGGGGTTTCTGGTTTATCTTGTGGAATGTTACATTTATACAACAGTCTACAGTTCCATACTAAAATATATTTGAGAAACACAGAGTTTTTACCTCCTCTTAAGAGTCAAAGTATATTCCGAAGACCTGTACTTAGGATTTAAAGAAACAGAATCCTCCCCCGCCCCCTGCAGTGCCCGGTGTGAATGAATACCTCCAAAGTACTCTCTGGACACACCTTGGGAAATAATGAACTCATAAGGCTTCTACCCTTAACAAAATCCCTGCTCAAGCTTATTATTGTTTGTATGACTTAGTAAAGCAAGAGAGAGCCAGAAAGTAATTCAAAATGTGTCTTGTGTATCTATACCTTACAACTCATAATACTATTTCACAGTTTAAATAAAGGCCATTCTTTTATTAGAGGTGTTATCACTTACATTTTTTTTCTGTATCTCCTACTTTACTGTGAGTATAAAATATATGTGGTGTGAAAATCAAAGTAGAAACTCTAACTTGGAACTAGTTTCAACTAGTTTTTAAAATCTAAATGAAAGTTTAGTTTGAGATGCAGTGCAGTATGTAGTTAAGCTCCCATTTTATTTACCTGTCCATCATCTATCTATCATCTGTCTGTCTTCACCACTTTTCCATCACTGTGACAAAATGCCCAGCACCCACAACTTAAAAGAGAAGAGATTTACTTGGCTCACAGTTTCCAGCAGATTTAGTCCAAAGCTGGCTGGTTCCCAGGCAGAAACAGAATGGCAGAAGGTTACCAGGGAAGAAAGCTTTTCCAGCCATGCCAGCAAGGAAACAGAGAGACAAAGAAGAGTGGGGTCAAGAGTACACCCTCCTAGGTTGTTCCCCCGGTAACCACATCCTAACAACATCTCCACTTGTGAACTCATCAGGGGACAAATCCACCAACAAATACAGCATCCCCATGATCCAATCACATCACACACACATGAGACTTTGGGGAAACATTTTAGATCTAAACCACAACCCTACCTGCATTTTAGTGGAAGTGTTGGGTCTGGCTGTGGACATATGTATTTGTATGAAATAGAATAGTTACATTTGTTGATTCCAACTGAAGGATAAGGAACATTTGTTTTAGTAAAAGATGTTTATTGCATTCAAGATACCATTCAAAAGACATCCGTTTTTTTACATATAAATGAATCCATAATTTAAAGATTCAAAGATGCGTGATTTTATTTAAAAATAAAATGCATGATAAGGTGAAATTGTCCTTTTTACTTCCTTTATCCAATCTTAATTTATGGTCTAAATTCTTTCTCTTT
Source organism: Hystrix cristata (assembly GCA_004026905.1). Classification (NCBI taxonomy): domain Eukaryota; kingdom Metazoa; phylum Chordata; class Mammalia; order Rodentia; family Hystricidae; genus Hystrix; species Hystrix cristata. The sequence goes on from PVJO010003038.1 coordinate 104,621, forward strand.
TCATTTAAATTGTTCTACTTTTTACCTAAATAAAATTTTAAAACTTACTTTATATAGAATATTTTATGAGACTTAACAGCCTAATGTTCTTTTCTTTCCACCACCTCTTTGTGAATGTGGAGCCTGAAACAAGTAAGAAGCAGGTGGGCCAACATCCCTCCACACAGGTAGTGGAACTGGGGCATTGGGTTCTGCGGGGTGAGTGAGTATGGCCTCTGTGCCCAAGCAAGAGGTGTAAATCACAAGACAGTGTTCCAGGGGGATATTTAGGATTGCTACATTTCAGAGAGCTTGATGGAGTCAGATTTTATGAGGCTGATGCAGTGGCTTATCTTTACTTGTCAATTGCCTATACTTGAAATATTTCTGGGGACAATATTTTGTGGTGAATATTCTTTCCTGTTTAGTGTTATTTTAGTTAACATCACACCCATAAGTTCTTTCAGTTTCCAAAAAGTTTCCTGGGAAAATAAAAAATGCTTCCAAAAAACACTTTGCAAACAAGTTCACCTGTTTAACTGCAATATTTAATCCCGGAAGACAGTGAGGTAGAACACTGAAATATTCCAACACAGAAAATGCAAGCCAAAGAATTTGTATTTGGTCAAACTGACCTTCAAGTACAAAGACCACAAACTGCTATGAACACAGGAGAGCTCAGAAAATTGTGTCCTAAGAGCCCTTCCTGGGGAATCTACTAGAGAATGAGTTCCGAGACAACCACAATTACTCAGGGAAGTTGATCGAATAGAACTAGTAACTGGGATTCTCAGTGTGGAGAGGGGAAAGATATTGATGGACATTATATAAAAAAAAAACCTATGTAGTTATAAATTCCATTTGAAAATGTCAGCTGTATTTCAGGGTGTATTTTATCATTTAAAAATGTAAATTTTTCATCTCTGTCCACAACAATTAAAAAAAGACAGAGAAACAATGGTCAATCTCATAGTAATGAGAATTCCTTGGGCCAAGAATGTGGTCTGTAACCACTATGTAACCATTATTTCCTGCTACGGAAAAGCAGGACTGTCTTTCACGTGGAAGGCATCATTATGTGAAAAAATCTTGGAACCAATTTAAAGAAGTTTTCACTGGCTGAAAATAAGACAATCTGAGAATCAATAAAAATAATAAGTGCAATGGATTAGAATACACCAGGTATGTTTAGATATATGAGTTTACAATAATGCTAAAATAATAAATCCTCCATAAGTAAATGCTGGAAACTATGAAGGAAAAGCAAAGAACCAGCCCTTAACCAGACTTTTCTCTACAGACTGCGGTAATAGGCAAATAGGCATTTCGGAGAACTGTTCATTTGTAGTGATTATTCAGCTAATAAAAGAAGAGATTGCAGAAGTAGAATGTCACAATTTTGCCATTCTGAAGGGTCTAGTGAATGTAGACCCTGATGACCAGTAACTACCAAAAGGAGAACAACTAGACATTGTGTACTTCCTGACAAAAGAACATAATACCCTTCATTAAATTGTTCCTCAAAAAAAAAAAAAAGCAAGGTTTCAGATCCATGCATACCCATGTCCTGAAAAAACAGAAGATAGAGCCAGGCATAGTGGTACATGCTTGTAATCCCAGCACTTGGGAGACTGAGGCAGGAGGATTGCTGTGAATTTGAGGCCAGCCTGAGCTGCATAGCGAGTTCAAGGCCAGCCTGAAGTACATAGTGAGATCTTGTTTCAAAAACAAAACAAAACAAAACAAAACAGAAGATAGAGGTAGTCAAGTAAATCCAATGTGTTTTGCTATCTGAGAATTGGTTCCCAGACTCCACAGGATGCCAAAATCCAGTTTCCCAAGTTCCTAGTGTGAGGCGGCCCCAGTATTTGCATAGAACCTGCCATACCTTCTTCCATGTACTTCCACCCATCTCTAGACAACTTATAATGCCCAATACAATATAAACGCAGAGTAGATAGTTGTGTCATTTAAGGAATAATGACAAGAATGACAAGAAAGAAGAATATATTCATGACAGTTGTCATTTTTAAAAAATACTTTCAATCCATAGTTGATTGAATATGAAGATGTGGAGCCCACAAATACAAAAAGCCAACTGTATACCTTATCATCAGTAACCTACTTGTGCCATTTCTTGCATTCCTCTGTAAATTATATTGCTTTAAAACAATAGAAAATAAAGAAAGCACACCATGCATCTCCCCAAACCCTCATGCATTTTGTGCCCTGACCACCACTGTACCCTCCCACAATGACTAGAGCATCTCAAGATCTCATCGACTGTCTCTGACAGGAGTGGTGTGGACTACCAAGTCTGCTCTTAGATCAGCTTTGGTGGGTATTTTACAAGCTTCTGGCTGGCTGCAACAGCAACCATCTGAGCTGCTATCAAACTATGTTCCAGTTAATATAAGACTTCCTTTATACGTCATGTTGATGGAGGAATAAGTGAAAAATGAAAGCATAGTGAAGCATGTGATTGGTTGATTGCCTTGTACTTTAGTGGAATTCTGTTTGACAACTTTATCGTGTCTTGCACTTATATTTTGTAGCCACTGACAGTAGGGTTTCCTTTCCATTTTCTAGTCTGAGTGGGTATGTATATTTACATACACGTGTGTGTATGTTTGACAGTTGTCCCATATTTAACAGAGACATTTTAACACTGTGCCACCAATGTAGTCATAAACGATCAGCTGTAACACAAAACATGTAAGTCACGTTATGGAGCCAGAATATTGACAATACATCGCAACGAAGCCCTTTAAACATCCTATTGTCACTTGTAGATTCCCGGGCAATGGCAAGTTTGGAGCTGCTGTTCATATCCATGACTATGATACATAAATCTCATAACTATGTGTTCAACATGTGCTAGTAGCTGAGAACAAGACACCTCTTATCCTGAAAGAAACTTATAATCTAACACATAAAGTTAAACATGAGTAACCTGCACACAAATGCAAAAGGACAAAGAGATGAAATGATGACAAATGAATCTTTACTGCAAGGATGCAGGCAAATCTGTCCTCCATATACTGTTACACTTCTTTGATTGATTGAAATATCTTCATATCATGGTTTCTCATTCCGTATTTTTCTATTTAACATAATTTAAAAAAGAACAGTAAGAAAGCAGTGATCACTGAGGGTATTCTAAAAAAGGCAGTTGGTGCCTTCTACTTGGGAACGGTGCCCACAGGCTGTTGGCCACAGAGATGTGTGTGTGTTCCCATTGGCCCTGCCACTCCCCTGTCCATACACTAGCAGATCACAGCCCTGTTTCCTTCCGAACCTTCTTCCACACACTAATTCACACAGCCACCACAAGGTGATCAGAATGAAACAAGATGCATTTGCCATCCTTGATTTACATTAATTAGCACTCTTTAGTGTTAAATATGTAACTCCAATGTTCAGGCAATGTGAAAGCTGAAACTATGGTGCTCGGTGAAGCTAAACTATGGTGAGCATCTTTATCTTCACCCGGCTCTATCTAAGGTGTTTGTTGAACACAGTGTCTAGAGGTATGAAAACATTCTCATCATCAATAGCTCTGACGTGTGTGAGCAAATGTTTCTGTGACCCTAGAAATGCCTTTGGCTTCTCCCTGGAGTAGCCTCCCCTCCCCACACCCCTTCTCAGGTCTGGTACACTGCGGTTCTGCTGTTCCATTCAGCAACCAGAGAGGACGGCAGTGGAGTAGAGTCCCACCTGCTCCTCGCTGCTGCCTCTCCATCCTGCGGAATGGCTCTGCTCCTCCAACATTACCTGTTCAGAAACAGTTCTCATTTTGATACCGTGGTCACTTCCTGCCCATCCTCCCAGAAATACACAGCTTTGGTTTTAACCCCGCTAAAGCACTGCTGTAGAAGTTCTGTAACCATAACACAGGGCAACTGTTTGGATCAAATCTGTGGCAACTGGAAACTGCCAAAGCTGGAAGGCCGCTCTGCCACCACTGATCTTGAAACGGGTGTGTGGGCATGCTGTCGCAGGTTATAGCAGGTATAAACTAAGGCACAGAGCTCCAAATTTGGGTTTTTTAAGGAACTGGTAAATTTATATATTTCAATCAGTCAATAGGCACCATCATCTATGTGCAAGGTGTTTTACCTAATTTCTATTAACACTGTAAGCAAGCCTGTAAAGTAGACACTCTTCTACTCCTACTTTATTGCAGAAGGATGAGCACCATAGAGTTTTCGAGGACCACGGTGAGCTCTGAGTGGCAAAGTCTGTCTTTCCCACCTTGCCAAGCTGCCGTGTTTGTTCTGCATAGACTCTCCAAGTGTCCAGCAGCTGGAGCAGGCCCTACCTTATGTCACGGGCTGCTTTAGTTACTTTTCTCTCGTTGTCGGGACAGAATACCTGACACCCAAAGTTAGGGGAAGAAAGGTTTATTAGCTCACAGTCTGCAGAGGTTTCAGTCTATAGTCCGCTGGGTCCGAGGCGGGGCGGCGTGGCAGACTGGCAGCCGACCGGCCACAAAGTAAAGTGAGGAAAATGCAAGGAATGTATGCAAATAAGCAATGCAAGCAAGCAGCTAGTTAGCTTCTTCCTGTATCTTTTATCTAGGCTACCTGCCCCCAGGGCGGCCTGCACTCCCACCCCCAATCTCAGTCTCACATCCTTGATCCCAGCAGAACAATGCCAAACCGATCAATGGATCAGTTTAGTAATCACACACTCTAGATCCAGCTATCTCTTACCACATGAGGCTTTGGGGGGACATCTAGACACAAACCATAACACGGGCCAAATCACATCTGGCAGCAAAAATGCTAACAATCAGAGAGCAGGTCCTACGAATGACTCCTACACAACCCTGACCATTTTCAGACCAACTGCAGCCCAGAGAGCAGGTGGCTGTCACAGTGAATTCGTGCACAATCCCAGGCTAGACCGAGGTCTATCTGCACCTCCTGACAGCTCATTTTGCTCTGGATTGAATCATCGTTTCATTTCGTTTTATCACATCTGCCATAGACTTACCTATTTTTTTCCCCTCTGGTAGTGACTGACTCCAAGGAAGTAGGAAGGAAGAAAAACGAAGAGAAGAACCAATCTAAGATTTGGGCTTTGAATTAGGAAATCAAGGAAAAGTATAAATTACTTCATGATTAAATATGACGCTAGCAGTGCTGTGGGCATAGTTCAGACGCAGACCATATGTTTTGTGTTCCCTGCGTTCATCCTCAGCTCTGGGGGAGAAAACAAAATAAATATGATGCTGACTGCAGGATTTTTTGTAGACAAACTTTATCAGCTTAAGCAAATTCTCTTCTATTCTTAGCTTTCTGGGAGGTATTCTTATGAATAAAGATTAAATTTGGTCAAGTTTCTTTTCATGGAAATGACACAATTTTTCTCCTTTTTTTCTGTAAGGTAAATTATATTGATTTATTTTTAAATAAATGCAAATGGATCCTGTTTATCTTGATAAATACCCTTTGGTCATAATATTTTAACCCTTTACTATACAGCTAGATAGAATATACTATCATCTTGGTAATCAAAATGGGGGAAATTTGTGTTTAATTTTCCATTTCTTATAATGCCTTTGAGAAATTTTAGGATCCATGTTATTTGGACTTCCTAAAAGAAGAGGGTAAATATTCCTTGCTCCTCTTTTTTTACTGAAAGATTTTGTCCTAAATACTTTTTAGAATTCAGCAGTAAAATCATTGAGCCTTAGGTTTTTGTAGGAAAAATTGTTACCAATTTGATTCTTTTGATTCCTTTGGTACAAGTTTTTTATTTTTTTCTGGTGTCAATTTAAATAAGCTGTGGTTTTCAAGAAATTTACCCATTTCATTTAAATTGCTACATTCATTGACAGAAAATTGTTCATAATAACAAATAACTCTAGGATCTAAAATGATTGCTCTTTTTTGGTTATTGATATTTTTCTTTTCTGTTTGTTTTTAATTTTATTTAATTTAAATTGATGGTTATCATGGTATATTTTATCATGCATACTATGATGTTTTGAGGTACACATTCATAGTGGAATGATTAAACATAACAACATTTTAACTTTTTTTTTTCCTATTCTTATTTTTCTAAATGGTCTTGTATGAGGTTTATTGATTTAGAAATTTGCTCGCTGAAATAATTTTGGCTTCAATTTTATCTGCTATTTGTCTGATTCTTTATTTTATCTCTGTTTTTCTTGGTATTATTTCCTTACTTTATTTCATATTTAATTGGCTTTTTCCTTTCTAATTGCTTAAGGAAGAAGCCGACTCACATTTTCATTATGTTTAGTTTGAACTATTTTTCTAATTTCCCTTGTGACTTCTTCTTTGACCTATGCGTTTTCAGAAGTATGTGGTTTAATTTCTAACATCTGGAATTTTCCTAGATATTATTCATATTAGTGGTTTCTAATTTAGTCTCATTGTGATAACAGACCATACTCTCTAGTATATCCATATTTCAAAATTTAAGATTTATTTTATGGTCAGCATGCAGTTTATCTTAGTAAACACATTATGTGAATGTGAAAAAAATATGCATTAAATTGTTGGGCATAGGGTTAGCTAGACAGAGAGGAAGATTAGCAGCTGTCTTAGTTCATTTTGTGCTGCTATAACAGTACCTGACAAGGGGTAATTTACAAAAAGCAAGAATTCCTTTCTCCCATTCTGGAGTCTGGGAGTCTGGGGTCGAGCAGTAGCACTGAGTGTCTGGGGGCCACGCGGTCTAGCGGGGAAGGAAGCTGCATTCTCACATGGCAGACAGAGGCAGAAGGGCAAGCTCACCAAGGGCTGCTTGAAACCTCTTTTATTAGGGTCTGAATCTCATGAATGGGAAAGGACCCTTATGGCACAATCACCTTTTACAGGCCCCACCTCTACTGTTACACTGGCAACATCGAATTTGGAGGGGACACACCAAGACCATAATAGTGAGAGTATGGTTCAAATTTTCTGTGTCTTGACTGATTTTGTTCTAGTCTTCAGATCTGTTCCTGAAGGAGCACGTTAAAATCAACAGGTATGATTGCAGGTTGGTTTACTTTTTCCCTTTACTTTTTGGTTTTTATTTAATGTGTGTCAAAGCTCTGTTATTAGGTGAATACATTTTTGTTATTATTAAATCTTTATGATGAATCAATTATCTGATTATCAAATATTTTGCTCTCTCTCTAGTAATAATTTTTGTTTTAAAGTACACTATCTGATGCTCTGTCTGATATTTGCCACATGAACTTTCTAGTGATTGGAGCTTGAATGATAAATATTTTCTCATCTCTTTTATTTCAATTTATCGATGCCTTTTTTTATTTTACTGGTACATTTTAGATACACATAGTATATTATTTATACATGATAGGGTATTTGTACCTGTGCATGATATATCTTGCTGGGGTTTTTTTCCTGTTCCCCTCCCCTCCCTTCACCCCTTCCTCCCTCCTTATTTACAAAAGCTTTCTTTCCGTTACTTCCTTCTATTCCTTATTTCTCTTGTTCCTCCATTCCTTTCCTCCTCCCCCTCCCTTGGTGATTGATGCCTTTATATTTAAGGTGCATGTCTTTTATGGAGCTTGGAGTTTGGTCTTGCTTTTTAGGTTAGTCCTCTATCTTTACCTTTAATTAGAATGTTTGATCCATTTACATTTAATGCAGTTAGTGCTATCTGAAAGAAAATATTTTAACACTTCACATAAAGTACAAGAATACCAAGGTAGCTTAATTGTTCTGATGTTCCCCATCCTTTATGCCACTGATATGCTATCTTATGCCTGCATATGTTATGAATTCCTCAATCCAGTGTCATCATTTTCACCCTAGAACTTGTTGATTTTTAAAGAAATTAAAAGGACAAAGGTAGCCATTTTATGTTTACTCATATATTTATCATTTCTGGTGCTAAACCCAATTCTGTTGATTAGATTGTTAATTTCTGGAGCTATTTTCTATCAATTGAAAAAGTCATCTTTTATTTAGCATTTCTTGTATGACAAGACATGATCACAAATATCACCTTTCCTTTACTGAAAAAAAAAAAACTTCATTTCACCTTTATTTTTTAAAAGTGTTTCTTTTGAAATAAACCACCCAGCTTTCCCTGGTGATAGAATCCCATATGATCATAACACAGATAAGAAATTAGTGTTGGGTACAGTGCCACTAAATAAACTGTAGTCCTTCCAATTTCATCAGTCTTTTCAACAATATTCTCCAGAGCCTAATGCAGGATCTTACATTCCGAGATTGTGTCCCTACAAAGTCTACCCTTTCACTTTTGATACTTTTGAAGGGCATTGGACAGATATTTTACAGAATTTTTCTCAAAGCGGATTAGTCTGATGTTTTCTTGTACTTAAAGAGAGTCTATAAATCTGGAGGAAGAATCCCACAGAAGTGAGATACACTTCTTATTTCATTGTATTAGGAAGCACACAATGCTGACATGTGCCATTACTAAAGATTGTTAACTTTGATTCCTGATTAAGATGGTGTCTACCAGGTGTCTCTACTTTGAGATATTCTTTTACTGTAATTAACAAATGTTTGGGGATATACACTTTGAGGATATGCAAATATTCTGTTTTCTTAAAACTTTTTTCAACCACTAATTTTAATATTCATTGCTTGATCCTGCCTGCAACAATTATAGTGGTGTTTTAAGATGATTTTCTATCTCCTTAATTCTTCTTGTTTATTGCTTAAAATTCTTCCTGGAAGAGTTGTTTCCTCTTTCCCATATTTATTCATTCAATTTTTATATTAGTATAAACTCTGCAATATTTATTTTAATCTCTAATCTACAGACCAGTTTTTTCCACCACCAGGGATTGAACCCAGTAGTGCTCTACCACCGAGCTTCATCCACAGTCTGTTTTTACTTTTTCTTTTGACACAGGCTGTCACCAAAGAACCACTGCCTCAGTCCAACCCTTTTCTTAACTGTTTCAATTGCTCAAATTGATTTGATGTCCTTATGGACTACTTACTTTATCGTGTTGACACACTATCATTCTTTTTTTTTTTCCCATCCCTTGCAACATTGTGGGAACACAGGCAACAGAAGTTCATCTTGTCTTTTCTCTGTCCTAGACCTGGAATTATCTAACTCTTTAGGAAGCCTCAGTTTACTTGGAGAATGGCATTTAGAAGGCAAAATCTGAGTCCTGGGTGAGCTCATTGCTCATGAAGCCTCTTTGACTTTAGGCTCCTTTAGTGCTGGAAAGACATGTATGTATATTAATCCTTGTGTATATATTACATTAGTATTTCTCTGTCTTCACAGATGTTATAATAATTGATCATGGTACCACTGACCGTAAATTACCGCCACAGGGATCATGAGATCATTCAAATTTTCCCACCTTGCTTACTTGCAACCTCTTTCTCTGACACCCCGTTATCTATGGATTATTTGTTCAACCTTTCTTAACTTGTTTATTAGTTCATACGTGTGTGTGTGTGTGTGTGTGTGTGTGTGTGTATTCCTTAAGATTTTGTGTGTAGGTTTAGGGAATCCTTGGGATTAATGGATAATGCTATTTTAAACAGTTTTATTTCTTCCTTTCTAGTCTGGATGGTATTTTATGTATTTTTCTGGTCAGATCATATTGGCTAAAACCTTCAGTACAGTGCTGAGTAGAGGTGATGAGACTGGGCATCTGTATCTTGCTCTAGTTTTGCTAGAAAAGCATGTAGGCTTTCTCCATGAAGTATAATATTAGTTGTGGATTCTTCCTAGATGCTCGTTGTCAGGTTGAGAACATTTTCTTCTGTCCTAAAGAGTGGAGAGACTTATTAATCGATGGGTGTTGGATTTCATCACATACATTTTCTCCATCTATTAAGATGATTTTGTACTTTTCGTCCTTTAGTCGATTATTATCATATACTATCCTAAATATTTTTGAGGTGAAACCAAACTTGCATTCCTAGGATAAATGACACTTTGACATATTTATAACCCTTTTTATATATTGACACCTTGGTAACCTTTAGTCGCAGGCCTGTACTGTGACCTGCCATTGGAAGTTTGACCTTTCACAGTGTCGCTGCTCCCCCTTCAACTGTAACCTGTCAACACAAAAATACCTGCTCTTCCCCCTAGGCAGAGCATCTCTTTCCCCTCTGACCGTCACTAAAATTTAAGTGAGTGTCCACCCATGCCTGTAGGCTGTAGTTCTGATGCTTTTCCCATGCAAATTGAAGTTTTTGTTTTCCAGGGGAAATGGGCTTCAGTGGAGTCTGCACCTTTCCCATCCTGCAGTGGGATTCATCAGGGCTTTAGATAGCTACAGTTTCTCCACACTCAGCCACTACCACCCCTGCGATTTCTTAAGATTCCCGTGATGCCTGCTCCAGTTACTCTCAAGAGCAAATAACCTCCCCGAGGGGTGTAGCCCACAGAGACCTCACACATTATTCTCAGCCATCCCTTGACTCTTAGCAATTCCTTAAAAATGCTTCCTTGAACATGCTTCGCAGATCCTATGGTGGTCAGTGGTATTTGTCTGAAGTTAGCAAATACTCGAATCCTGTCTCATGACCTCTTCTGTATAATGGGTTAAAACATATTATTTATTTGAAGTTTTTTTTTTTCTTGTTACATGGGTGGAAGCGATACTCTATCTTTCTGTGTATCCTAATTGAAACCAGAAGTCTCTAATAAACGCCAAGTCTGCAACTGAAGTAGTACTGGATGTGACTCATTAAGTGTAACAATTCTTTATACTATATATTCCTAGAAGACAAAATATTTATTTTTGTAAAGGACATCTTCATTTCCTCCTTTCATGTTGTGCCAAATACTAAATTTTAAAATATATCCACTTAATTACAGGAAAATATAGCCTACTTAATGTAGTCAGAAATATCTCTGGTCATTGATTGAAGTAGCTTTTAGTTACATTTTCCAAATATATCGTACCACTACTTAGAAACTCTAAATTTACCATCCTCATGTGATTTAGTAAATGCAAACATTTAAGTAGTCTTCTTTCCCCTCATCTCTAGTGTACGTAGAGTTCACAGAAAAGCACGTTGCTATGACTGTTCTGGAATTATGTTTTTAATTAAGAGGAAGCAAACTGCAAAGGATTATTAAGTCCAGCCCATACATTTATCAAATTTAATCAAAACTTTCCAAGTATACTGGGCCCTATTACAAAATTAGACTGAAATTCTCCTGAGAAAATATTTTTCTTGCAAGGTTGCAAACCATTTTTTCTTTGTATGTTTCATTTACTCTGTACGCTAATCCAGAAATAGCAGATAATTTAATAATTTTTATTTTATAAATCCATTTCCCAGTCCTCCTCTTGCTGGTTCACTCTGAATGGTTACAGGTAGCTTCGATGGTTGTAACACATACACATGCACGCACGCACGCACACATGCGCACACACCACAGAGCTACCGCACATACTCTTTTTATGGAAAGTTAATTGAAGGTAGGTCCAGTGATCCACAGCCCAGTGGTGAGTCCCTTGACCAGTGCGATGGTTGAATGTTAGGCAGGGGCTCACCTGTCACTCTGGATGCCTGGCTGGCGTGATTCTAGATTTCCCCCTTCCTAGGTTAATCGTAACATTGACACCCCAGCAGGCATGGAGACTGCACATGAGAGGGATTCATCTATGTCTTGGAAATTCAATCTTTATTTCAGCTTGACCATTACTTCTGTATCAGGCCTGTCTTTTGTGATACAGCTTAAGGTCACTTATAATTTTTATTTTCAGCAATTATTATTAGCCCGCATGTATCTTTCAATCCATTTTACACTCAGCAGCCAGAGTGATTTATATTAGTCTAGTGGCAAGATCCTGGGATTTAAGTCTTTCCAACCTTTCCCCCGGCCCTTCCTAGCTTTGTGCTTTTGAGCAAATTATTCAACTGTTCTGTGGCTTGATCCTTTCTATAAAATAGAGCTATAGGATTAAGTGCAAACTACTTAGGGCTGGGCATATGGAAAGCTAGAAATAGTAGCTGCTTCTGCTGCTGTTGTAGGAAGACCACCATTACTACTGAGGTCACTTTGCTTATGACTACCCAGGTATTTGAAATTAACTCCAAATTCCTGCACTGTGCTTTGCCCCCAGCGCAGCAGCTGGGCCAACCTCTAATTGTTTTGACATCTCCAGAACCAGCCTCACGGCACCCAGACAAAGGTCCCAGCACCAAAGTCACCATCATTATACACTGCTCCTAGAGGTCTGGCCCCAGCTCTGTGGGCTCTGCGAGTGCTGAGCCCAGCCCTTCCCTCCCATTCCCTCACCTCTCCTCCCCTTTTTTCCTCCCCCCTTCCCTTCCCTCCCTTCCCTCCCCTCTGCTTCCCTTTCCTTCCCTTTCCCTTCCTTTCCCTTCCCTTCTCCTCCCTCCCACTTCTTCTCTCTCTGAGCACCAGGAAGTTCCACTTTATCTACTTCCCAAACCCCAAAAGAAGTTTGCTCTGACATATTTTTCACATGGCCTTTGCTCTTGGCTTGGAGTGTCTTCTGCTCCCACTGCTCCTAAGGTAGGTAAGAATAGGGCATGGCTAAGGCCGACAGTAGGGCGTTCCCAGAGTTTAGAGTTTCCATGGGAACTCCTTTCTATAAATAGAAGCGACACCAGAAGCGAGCTCTCTTCCTTTCTAGGGCCCACCAGGGAAAGAGCTCTCCCTTTTCCCTCCTGTGGGAAAACAGTATCTGCGCACCAACCACCAAGGCTATTGTGCCTTTTCATGGTAATCCCTACCGCTCCTTTTAGGTGTGGTGCACATTCTGCTCTTCCTATTGTTACGTTCAACTTTCCTTTTCTCCTTTTCTCTATAATTTTAAATCAAACTTTAGAACTACTTTTTGCTGCCCTTATTCAATCCTTTGTTCAAGGAGGGGAAGAACCCAGGAATATTGGATCCTACCCAGTAACACTCTAACCTTTACCCTTTAACTGGCAAAAACTTTGTCTCCTTCAGATCTTAGCTTAATGCTCTTCCCTGCTTCCCTACCTGAAAGGCTCTTGCCTCTTTTTATCCAGTACATCATGCAGTTAGTTACTACTGTTTCTCCCAGGCAGTAATTACTATTTGCATTGAGCCTTGGCCTTGTGCAGTTGGTGACCAGGCCTGCCTCATCCCTGTGTGCCTGTAACTAACCCAATACCTGGCGCATAGCACGGAGCTGCCAGATGTCTCTCTGTTGAGTGAATGCCTTTCCACCTCTGTGGGACTCCTGGAGCACAGAATGTCTTCCCCAACCAGCTTTTCATGCCTGGTTCTCCTCCTGGTAAGCAAGGAACAGACTGTACTTCTTTTGTTGCGAAGAAGTTACTTCCATGAGTACATGAAGCACATTTTTTGGCTCACCAAGTACTAGAATAGACCTTGCCAATTACACAGTATCATTAAAATAATCCTTTCAGGGAAACAAGAGAGATCATTTTTTCCTTTTACTCTTTTTAAAAGGCGACTGATATCAGTAAAGTGGTTATACCTCCTGTATTGTATCAATCAGTTGTGACAAGCCTAGCCCTGGGGGCCAGGAGAAACTGCATTACATTGGATCTTGTTTCCTTGCTTGGTCCTGCAGTGTCCTGGGTGTCTCGCTAAGCAGAGCAAACCAGCAAAGAACATTTTAATCTCTTGTCTTCAGTGTAGATAAACGCATCAGTTCTTTTCCTCATTTTCTGTTGTAAATCCAGAGTATTTCTCTTTGTAGTATTTACTGTCATGATATCCTGCCTCACGGGCCACAACTTTGGTTTTCATCTTACAATATTATTGATTTCTTCTTAGGCTGTTTTGTGTAGCTTACCTTGCAGGCAATCTGCTAAGAGAGGAAACAAGATGTGAAATACTGTGGGGTCACTGAGCTGTGAGAAACAGATGACGTCTGAAGAGCGGATGGTAATGGGGAAGAACATTTTCTCACAACCAAAAGGAGATGTGTGAACAGCTCGCGGAATCTCGAGACCCCAACTTTGCTTAAGTCAGTAGAGGAAGGAAGCCTGTTGCCTGGAAGAAGTTGAATACCCACATCTGACCTTTTTGCTAGATTTTTCTTCTCCCCTAAAATTTCTACGTCCGCTTTCCTGTTCTCTACAATTCCTTCCTGACATATCTCAACCCATCTTGCTTGCACAGTGGCTCACATATCCCTCAAATGTGAATTGTTCCAAACACGTGTCTCTAATCCTGCAGATGGCCGTTTCCTTGCACGTCTCTCGACAGCCTCCTGATCTGAGGCTCACTGGAGCCTCAGCTGCTCCTGCTGCAGAGCCATCTTCCTTCTTGGTGTGGCACCATCTTTGGCGTCAGGACCCTCCTCAACCTCACATGTGGTCCCGACTCACATTCTCATTCTCTGGCTGTCCCTTCCCCTCTGTTTCTCAAACACGGCCAGCTTTCCGCTTCTGGCTTCATGAATATGTTACTGTGCCCCCTGGTTTCTCAGAGATGAGGAAGCACAATGGGAGACTCAGTTTCCCATGTGGGGCCCTCTGGAGTCCACACACAGTCTGAGGCACTTTTAACACTGATGTGGGCTGTTCTGTCAACAAGAAGGCTTTGAGTCAGCACAGGTCTGGGCTCCCATTTCAACCAGTGATGGACAGGAAACAGTCACCAAAAATGGACTTTCATTGTTTTTAAGCAACCAGATCTGTAGGTTATTCATCACCCCTACACATCTGAGCTTTTCCTGGATAATTCTCAGTTGTTTAAAGGATCAGTATCTCTTTTAAAATATACCTGATGGGGGCTGGGGATTTAGCTCAGTGGTTAGAGAGTTTGCCTAGCAAGCATAAGGCCCTAAGTTTGAACCCCGGCACCAAAAAAAAAAGGTAAAATACATCTGATTTCATGGTTTAAACCATACACATGGTCATTGTGCCCAGCAGATGCTCAAAAACAGTATTTAAATGGAAATGTACTCAATGAGATCACATATAAAACTAAAAAAAAAAAAAAAGGCTTCTAGGGAAAGGGAAATTTTTCCTTTTTCAACTTGTGAAACTTAAATGTACAGTATGGATATGCTGGTCGTTTTGGGCAATGCTCAAGATGGTGCTAAGCGAATACAGTATTCAGTACATTTTCAAAAATGATGAATAAGTTGTGCGATTTTCCATAAAGAAAGCTTTTATTTTCCTGACACAGCTATTTCTCAGGGCAGTACAAAAATACTTCCTTTACCATACTGTTAAGTGATTGTTTGGTTTTTAAGAAGGGACAGTTATCATTTATTAAAACCTCCTACAAGCTCAGCATTGAATTAGCAGACTCAAATTTGGAAAATGATAGTATCTGTGAAGTGAGCAGCAATCTTTACCCAAGAACATCAACGCTTCTCTGGTGAGTTGTGTTCCCTCCTAGACAATTGAACCAGCGGACACGGAAGTCCTAGCAGGGTGAGGAGCAGCCAGTACACCCACTGAGGTGGGGCGGGAAGATGACCTTTTGGAAAGGGAATCCCTAGGGAGTAGATGGGGCAGGCAGACCAAGTGGAAATTTCCATGACGCAAGAGAGCCAGGGTGCCTATCAGGTTGTCTATTGACTCTTTGGGATTTTCTGTGCATGTAGTCTGTTCTTTGGAAGCCCAATGTCAAGGCAGTGAATATAAGCATCCAAGAGTAATTATACTTAGTCACAGAAAGAATCAGAAGTAAAATATGAGATCATGTTTGATGCTGGGTGAAAGCAGGCTGCCCTGGTTCACTCTTGTATCTCCTTTTATCTCCTGGTAGTCTGTCAGCACATGCCGCAGGCAGCTTAGAAAGAAAAGAATATTTCACCACACAACCCTACAAGAATGTGAAACCTAGAACTCTTATTTATAACATCACAATGTACTTTCATAAAAGCAAAACAATTTGAAAGAGAAGAACTCTACACAACTCCAGCAAATTAAGCCAAGAATCCTAACAGTTGAGCTATTCTGATATCATGCAACTTCAGAACTCTAGATTTAATAGCCATGAGGGACCATGTTCCCAGGATGGTGTTCTTCTGGGAGGAGCGGGGCCCACAGCCCTGAGGTGCAGGCATCCACCGTAATTTAATTTCGAGCTTTTCTTTCACTTTGGTGCTATCACCTTTGAAAATCAATGACTGTGTTTTACTGGAATGTTCAGACCTCTGTCTTGATTTAACCCATCTCCATTCGCAGTGCAGATGGTTGGAGGGGCTGCACCTCCATGTCTGGTCAGGAAATGTCTCCATCAGCCACTCCGACAAATCCTGGGACTGAGGACAAAGCATGCGACCCCTTTGCCCACATACACCAACTTCATACACAGAGCAAATGGCTGTTTTCATTACGTTTGTTTTTGTAAACAACTCTTCCCTCGGAAATAAACATTATAAACTGAACTCTTACTAGAGTATACTATGTTTTTTTATTGACACTTGTAAAATTTGTTTATAACTCATACTCACTTTGCTTCACAAGTCCTCATTCTATCCCAAAAGTAACAGGCAATGCCACATAATTCTTAAAATTATGACTCTGGCCTTGTTTTTTAAAAACTAGGTTATGACGTATTTGCCAAATTTAGTTATGATAAGTATCAAATTGATATAAAACTTTCTTTAAAAACATGTGCTCATTTTGTGGATTTATATGGATTTGTACATTTTGGTTCAAATAAGTTGCAGACACAGACTGAAAAATGGCCTCTAGCACTTAGACAACACGAAACCACTAAGGGCAAGAAGGAAGAGGATCGAGGGACATAAGTATTCTTTTTCATCTTTGTAACTGAAAGAAATATCTTGAACACTGTTATGTTATCCAGCAGATGTTCCGTTTTCTACATTCCAAATCACTTGATTTTATCCACCCACCATCCATTTGTTCCATTTGGTGGGGTTACCTCTTTGTTTCTCAGTGGGAGAATTCCAGAAAGCAGGGTGGTTGTCAGGGTGAGGCCTGGCCAGAGACTTGGGTCTCCCCAGGCCAGGTCTCCACTGCATATACTCACCCCGAACCCATGGAGGCCAGCCAGTGCTCCCCACATCTCATCACCAGGGCTGCTGTCTTCTCCCCAACTGTGAGCAGATGCATGTGTACCTGTTTGTCCCCATGAGCTCCTTGGTGCGAGTCACCCTGGAGAGTCATCTAGGAGTGTCTGTCTTCCAGCTCTGCATGTGGGCTCAGAGCTTGCTCGTGTTTGTTAAGTGGGACACTCTGGGTACAGTGACACGTGTCTGTATCCAGTTACTCCACAGGCTGAGGCAGGAGGATTGTGGAGTAACTGAGGCAGGGGGATCACAAGTTGAAAGCTAATCTGGGCAACTTAGGGAGATCCTTCCTCAAAATAAAATTTTTAAAAGATGAAGATGTAGTTAAGTGGTAGAGAGCTTGCAGAGTCATGGCTGTGGGTTCCTGGAGGTGAGACCATGTCACCATTGTCTGGGAGCAGGGTTCTGCTGCCTACGGTCTCCTTGGTCTCCTTCAGTGCAGGCTCTACTCTTTGACACGCCCAGAGGTGACTTTCCCAAGGACAGATGGTGATTGACGATTGACGGGTGGCATCTCAAGGGGGAAGGAGAAGCTGAGAAAGTCAAACTCCTGATGGCTCATTCACTCTGTGAATGCTATCGGTGCTCTGACCCAGGACGGAGTTGTCTGGCTTGATTTGTGGGACTGGCCCATTACACAGGACTAGCATTTGCACTGAACTCTTTTGAAATAGATTTTTCTAACACCAGGTTCACAGATAACTCCATATTTGTTGCAAAAACAGAAACAAAGTTTCGATCAGCGTCATTTCTCATTGGCCTGTCTGGGGATGGTGCCATCGGGGACAGAGATGATGGCTCAAGGTAGATGCAGCTTGCAGAACTCAGCGCTGCAAATGGATTCAGCCTCCTCATGATTCTTGGCTTGGGTCTGGAGTCTTATGTTCAGTCCTTTGTGTTGGTTCTTCATGGATTTAAAACTCTTATTTTCCTTTTTGATACATTTTCTTCCTTCTCTTATGATTATTCAATGGATAGAGCAAATTTACTTAATTTCTTTAACTGTAAAAGAATGCTATCAAGATTTTAATAACTTAAAGAGCAGAGAAGTATCCTAAAAAAGCGTCCCTGATATGAACACTCTACTAAATTGCAATGGCGCACATTTCGAGTCTCAAGCTTCTATAAAAAGCGGCACATGTTATCATACAGCACATAATGGCATTGTTTTTCTTTGGCATTTTATTATTCCATTTGTAACATAAAAAGATACTGAATGTATCATGTAAGATTTTGAGTGATTTGTTTTCTAAATTGCAGCTCCGTAAAGGTTTAGGTCCATTTTCCTATCTGCTGGTGACGTGGTGCCAAGTGCTTAGGCGACTATTCAGTGAACTCTTCGCGCGACACTTCCGGGGAAAGGATGACAGCGCTGGCGCTGCTTCTATTTGGAGGTCTTCGGCTGACGACTGCTAGAGCTGCACAAAGGAACACTGCACCACAAAGAGAAGCTCAAGAAGGAAAACAAAGGCGGGTTGTTATTTATAAAGGAAAATTAATATAGAGAGTGCCACGTGCTTCATTCAATAAATATTAAGTACGTGGTTGAAGTCATTCCACTTCTAGAATAAATGTTCCAAGTTTATAAGAAGTTAGTACATGTGGCTGTTTCTTGAACTGCCCCTAAATATTTACCTGTTATGTAATATAAGAAAAACAAAAGTCAATTACTCCTTTTCTTTTTTTTGTTTTTTGGTCTTTTGAGACAAGCTCTCACTATGTAGCCCAGGCTGGCTTTGAACTTGCAGCAATCCTCCTGCCTCTGCCTCCTGAGTGCCGGGATTACAGGCATGCGCCACCATGCCCAGTGCTTATTCTTTATAAAACATGTCAAATGTTACTCTATCTGATCAGAAGTAATTAGTAAAAAACAAACGACTGCTTCTGAAGAACCTGAGGCAAGTGTATTCAAATGTCTTGCCACGTTCTCACAGCTGGTGGTGCTAACCAGAAGTGTAGGCTTCTCTTTTTTTGTGGTCTTTCTGGCGTGTCACGCTACAGTTCACTGGAATATGCTTTTGCTACTCACCACTATGACATGAGTAAACTTTATCACAGCGAATGTCAGTGATAAAATATCCAACTAACTGGTATCTTCTTTGTTTATGAATGTATAAATGGCAGGCCATGAATAGCACATATCTACAGCATGCGATGCAGTATGTTTTAACACATAGAGGTACCTATGTACCTATAGGACCATCTCCTCAGGCAAGCCAGGGAACACGTTCTTCAGGACCTAAAGTTTCCTCATGCCCTTTGTAATTTCTCTCTGCCACTCCCTATCAGTCCCATAAATAAATCTCCAGCCCCCCAGGCAATGACTGCTTGCTATCTTCCCTGAGTTTGTATTTTCTAGAACCTTATGTAAGTGGAACCACGCAGTAGGCTTAAATGCGACCAAAGTCCATGTGCTGGAGGTTTGGTACTACAGAGGTGCCCTTGGGAGGTGGTGGGACCTTTAGGAGGCGGGGCCTAGAGGGAGGAAGTGACATCATTGGCAGTGTCCCCTGGAAGAGGACTGTGGGACCCTGGGTGCTTCCTCATTTTCTTTTTGCTTCATAGCCCTGAGGTGAGCGGTTTTTCTCTGCCACTTGCTCCTGCCACATGCACTGCCTCACTGCAGACCCAAAAGCAATGAAGCCAGTCAATTTTGGACCGAAACTTCCAAAACTCTGAGACGAAATAAACCTTTACTCTTTATAAGTTGATTGTCTAGGTGTTTGTTACAGTAACTTGAATCTGACTGGTGTGCAGTATGGAGCTTGTCTTGCCTGACATTCCTCATTTAGAATAGCAATTTTGAGATTCATTTAAATTGCAGCATATACCAAGAATTTTCTCTTTAAAGTAAACTAAAAGCCCCCAGAAACCTAGTCAGCACTTGAACACCACACTCTTTGTTCATTTAGGGAGACAGCAGGACATGAGAGCCCCGGGTCCTACATATTCTCACCCATACTCAGGGTGGCCAGTTCTTTCTCCCAGCTTCACTGAGGTATGGTGGACAAATGCAGGTTGTATATATTTGATGAGTACAACATGATTGTGAAATGGTTAACTCAATCAGTCTAACTAACACATTATCTCACACAGCTACCTTTGAGAGAGAGAGAGTGTGTGTGTGTGTGTGTGTGTGTGTGTGTGTGTCTGGAGGGGGGTGATGATGCCAATACTCTAACCACATAGCAAAATTTCAAGGATACAATACAATATCATTAATTATAGTTGCCATGCTTTACACTAGGTCTGAGAAACTTATTCATTTTATAATTCAAAGTTTATACCCTTGGATCAGCATCTCTCCATTTTTCACATCCTCCAACCCCTGCTAAACACCATTCTACTATTTCTATGAGTTCAGCTCTTTGGATTCTACATATAAATGAGACACTGTGTCTTTCTGTATCTGATTATTTCACTTAATATCTCCCAGCTTTCTCCGTATTATCATACCTGACAGTATTTCTTTCTTTTTAAAGGCTGATTAAGTTTCCACTGTACATATATATCACATTTTCTTTTTCTGTTCATCTGTGGGCAAATTTTAGATGTGTGAAATGATATCTCACTATGGCTTTCGTTTGTATTTTCTTGATGAGTAATAATATTAAGCATGTTTACATGGCTTATTTGCCAGACAAGTGTGTGTGTACACATATACACACAGTTTATTGAGATATAATTCACATGTCATAAAATTCACCCATTGAAAATATACAATTCAGTTGTTTTTAGTAGATTCACAAGTATGCCACTAGAACACCTGCCAAATTTAGAACATTTTCATCACCTTTAAAGAAACTGTGTTCTCTTTGTCTATCATTCTTCAAATCCCTTTCCTGCAGTCCTAAACAATGGCTAATCTGCTTTCTGTCTCTATAGACTTTCTTATTTATATGAATTGAATAAATGCACTATGCTGTCTTTTCTGACTGGTGTCTTTCACCGTGCCTAAGGTTTTAAAGCTTTATTCACATTGTAACATTTCTCATCACTTCATTCATTTTTATGGCTAAGTAATATTCCACTATATAGATATACCACATTGAGTTTATTCATCAGCTGTTGGACACTTGGCTTTTTTCTCCATTTCTGGCTGTTCTGAACAATACTGCTGTAAGTATTCCTGTACCAGTTTTTGTGTGAACATATGCTCTTACTTCTCTTTGTTATGCAGAAGTAGAATTTCTGGGTAACAGAATTACTCAATGTTTAAGCATTTGAAGATTTTTCAGACTGTTTTCCAAATTAACTGCACCATTTTATGTTCCCCTAAGCAGCATATGAATGCACCAGTTTTTCTACAAGTTCAGCAACAGTGCTTAGCTTCTGACTTTTTGATTCCAGCCACTTTGTGGGAGAGAAGCAGTATCTGGTAGTGGCTATGATTTGCATTTCCTAGGTGATTGGGGATGGAGAACATCCTTTTATGTACTTATTGGCTGTTTGTGTATCTTCCTTGGAGAACTATCTACTCAGAGCCTCTGCTCATGTTAAAAACTGGGTTGTTTTTCTTTATTGTTGAGGTAGAAAGATTCCTTATAGATTTCATAGGCAAGTACTTTATCCAACACATAGTTGGCAAATACCTTATGGCATTTTGTAGTTTATTCTCTCTACTTGCTGGTGTCCTTTGACACATAAAAATGTTAATTTTAATGAAGTGCCATTTGTTTGGTTTTTTCCTTCTTTGTCTTTGTGCTTTTGGTGTTATACCTAAGAATTCATTTTCCCCAATCCAAGGTCATAAAATTTGCCTCTAGGTCTTGAGAGTTTTGTAGCATTAGCTTTTCCATCTGGGGCATGGATCCACTCTGAGTTAATTTCTAACAGGGTGAAAGTGACCCCCTGCACTCTTGCGTGCAGCCACCCAGCTTCCCCAGCAACATTTGTTGTCGCTTCCTCCCCCATTGAACAGTCTTAGCAGCTGAGTGAAAACCAAGTGACTATAGACATATAGGAAGTTAATAGTGGTTCAGATAAGGACAAAAAACAAAAGTCAACCATTTAGAAGCTTAAAAAGGTTTGCTCTGCAACATTTTTCAAATCTGGAAATAAAGTCAGTCAGTGGTTAGGTGGAATATAGTGTATCTGTGCCTGTGCAGTACCTACGGCAGGCTCTTGAACATTTCTTATAAAGTGCTTCATCTGCATACAATACTTGACTGTGAGAGTTGCTGAAATTAGTATTGAAAGACAGCTACTGAATCTGCTTGAAGGCTTTTCTTCAGGTATAATATTGAGCCATAACTACTGGTAACTGAGGATTGATTGCTAGGTCCAAACTCCACACCAAAAAGCCAATGTATCAAATTCTACAACTAGAAATACTGGAGATAGTTACAGTTGGTTTCAGATCAGATCAAATTCAGATGGACACAAAAGGTACCCCAAATTAACTTCAGGTTAAACAAAACAGGGGTCTCTCGCTTCCTCACATAAAGGTAAACTGGGGTCAGTGGTCCTGGACTAATGTAGCCACCATAGCCCTAGAGAGTACCTGGCTCTAGCATCTTGCAGATAAAGCTATGATCTTCAGTGCTCCAAAATGGTGAATCACACTCAAATCATTGTGTTTGGATCCCAAATGATGGAATGGCATTAGAGTCCTTATAGAAGAGATCCCAGAGAGTTCCCTCAGCCCTTCTCCTGCCGTGGAGATCCAGCAAGAAGGCACCACCTGTGCACAAGGAAGCAGCCCTCACCACATACCAAGTCTGCCCATGCCTGGGTCTTGGGCTTCCAGCCTCTAGAACTGCGAGAATTCATTGTTGTTTATAAGCCACCCAGTCGATTGTATTTGTGTTACAGCAACCTCAAGCTGCCTAAAACAGTGGCTGTTATTGGACAGAATTTTGGAGTGATGAACCAGGGCTGGTAGACAATGAGCATGATGAGGAACTGAGTTGAACTGTGCCAGGGATGCTGCCGGGCAGCCAGCACGTGCTGTCCTCCTTGGATCCAGAGCAACCAATTCCAAAAGTGACGGCAGAAAAGAAGTCATCTTAAAACCAGAAGCCTGGGAGACATTTGACAAATCTTTGCTCCCAAGGGACACATTTTTTTAAGGTCATCTAGTGTTTGAAACGCCACAGAGTCCAGTCACAAAGCAGGACTCTCCCAGGTGGGCCACACTGGAGCCAGCTGGTGTCCAGAGGCTGAGTGTGGAGAGGCCCAGCGGCAGCGTGGAGAGAGCCATTTCTATCTTGCATCAGACCATTTCAGCAGTGACTCTTCTCCTGAAGAACAATGAAACTGTGCACATAACCCACATGAAGAGAGTAGCCCATAAGCCTTGCCTGACTCTGTAGACAGTGGAGGGCATTTCTTCCAAATGAGGTATGAAATGAATGCCAAGATTTCCAGAATCCTGACCTCTGTGAGTGTTTCCAGCTGCTCGGGGTGAGTTAATTAGAACCTAATGAACAATTCATGGGATTCTCCATGTGACAGAGGTGAAACGGTTCAAAGACTCTTTTTTGCTGAAATATACATGATGGTGCAAAAAGCTTGAACTTAAAAAAGCAAAATGTATTATACTGGAAAGCAAATCAGAACAGAACAACTTTGACCTGTATCTAAGTTTCTACATTAGAGGTTTTAGGAAGATTTTTATTTCAGAAGCCAGTTTCAAAGCTGGAAAATACAAATCGAGATTTTTGCAGCAACTACCAGATTACGAAATGGTCTTTCTTCCCCCCTCCTGAATTAAACGTGGAGTATAAAGGTCGGCTGGTACAATTTTGGGTGATTGTGGGAAATGGTCAAAAGAAAAGCCACTTTGCTGCTAGGTCTTCCCTATCTGGCATGCCCTTTCCCTCTCTAAGTCGCTTTGATATTTTACCACACAGATACCTATCACTATCATTAGGACGAGGTTAGCTTGTTCCAGAGTAATACGATGAGTCTGTCAGTGGTTGGTACCAATGTTAGGTGTTCATCTGAAATCCAGAGAGAGAGCCCAGACAGTGATACTACAGAAGAGCTCCATGTAAGGGAAGAGGAGCAGGGCAATGAGAGTCTGAAGGGGTGAGTTGAGCATGGAAAGAACACTTACCAACACTCTCCTGAGGATGCAAATGGGCACAGCTCTTCTGAAGAAGATTTTCCCAGTATTCAGAAAACTTGTGTTCACCTTACCCATAACCCAGCACTTCCACTTCTAGAAACCTGCTCCAGAGTTCTGCTGGAAAAAGTGTGAAAACACTTCTACGTGAGGTAGCATTATTTATAAAGCTAAGGATTATAAATGACAACACATATACCAAAATGAGTCCCATGCAGTTTATGGTAGGCTTAGAATTGCCCTTCCCACTCCCCCTAAAAACTGGTAATCACATCATCCTACTTAGAATCTGTGACAATTACCCTAACCCAATAAAGTCTTTACAGATGTGATTAAAGTTAACGATTTTGTGATGGACTCTAAGTGCTACTTAATAAGAAGGTGAAGGGAGCCAGGTGTCGTGGTACACACCAATCATCCCAGCTACCTGGGAGGCTGAGGCAGGAGGATTGCAAGTTTGAAGCCAGTCTTCGCAACTTAGTGAGAACCTGTCTCAAAAAATAGAGACAAGGATGTAGCTCAGCATCAACTATATTGGGAAAAAAAAAAAAAAAAGGAGGGAGGAAGGGGTGAAGGGAGAGGAGGGGAATGGGAAAAAAGATATATCATATACAGGTACAAATCCCCTATGATGAATGTTATTATTGTGTACGTCTAAAATGTGCCATTAAAATAAAATAAAATAAAAAAGAAAGACAAGGAAAATATGACACACAGAAAAGAAGTCTATGTAAACATAGAACAGAGAAAGACAGAAAGATGGAGATGGAGGATTGGAGTGAAGTGGCCACATGCAAGAAAGGAGGTAGAGGAAGCAAGGCCCAGGGTCTCCCCATAGCCGTGAAAATGGCCATCAACACTTCAGCTTTGGCCTAGCGCTTCTGATGTACAACTCTGGCTTCTAGCACACACTTCTGCTGTCCTAAGTCACCACCCTTAAGGCCCTTTGTTGCAGCATCACAGGAAGTGAATTCACTGCCATGAGGAGGAAAGAGTTTCCCTGATGTGGACTGATTCTCTAGGATGGGAGGAGGCTCAACAAACCTTTTCTCTAAATCACCAGTATCTTGGTTGTTACTCCACGCGCTGTGCAGCCTCAGACGCCACGACTCTGCTCTGTCCTCCAGGCACGCACAGCTCATAAATAAGCGGGTCTGGGTTCAAATACATCTTAATTACAAAAGCGGGGCCGGAGCTGGCCTTGCAGGTCGTGTATAGTTTACAGACTGTGATGTAAAATCAAATTTTAAAATGTGGTGAAAGCCAGCATGACAGTGTGATACGCTGGCATTTATCTAAGAAAATGTGTGTAGATACACATAGGAAATGATGGAAAGAGAGACTAAAAAATATTTCAAGTGGTCAGAGGTAGAGAAGGAAGAGAAGGGTTGAGAGGGTGGTCATAGAAAATAGACTTTTTGGGGCTGGGGATTTAGCTCAGTGGTTAGAGTGCTTGCCTAGCAAGCGCAAGGCCCTGAGTTCAGTCCCCAAGCACCAAAAAAAAAAAAAAAAAAAGAAAAGAAAAGAAAAAAGAAGATAGACTTTTTATATTTATCTTATTTTATAGATTTGACTTGGTAATCATAAAATGTTTTGTAATCACAATGTTTTATAAAAAATTAACTCAAATTTTAAAGTACTACCTATTAACTGAGGACAAAATCTGTATGCCCTGTGTGATAAACTATAGAGATACTAAAACCCTAAGAAAGAAAGAAAGAAAGAAAGAAAGAAAGAAAGAAAGAAAGAAAGACTGAAATATTTTCAGTAATGATAATGTTGCTGCTGCTACTCATGTACTTAGACTCTTTTTTGGCTTAAAAACATGGGTATCTATCTATAATACTACATGGCAAAAATAAAACAGTATTTATTTGCCCAATACATTGAACATTTAGCATGCTCTTTGACAGTTTAAAACTGAAAATGTTAACTCTATCTTACAAATCTATTTTTGCATTTAGGTTTATTACCCTACTTATAACAATTGTATTTTTAATTTTTTATTAGTACATGTTTGTAATACATGAGGTTTACATTCCTT